>JABCKB010000550.1:0-55065 GCA_013184455.1 Fusarium continuum | reverse complement strand
GAAATTTATATCTTATAATAATACCTCTAATAGGGCTATATAGGAGGGGTAATTATATTAAATTTTAGTTATGTTATGAATTTTGGGATAGTGAGCCCTCTGGACTGCCATACACGCTACCTAGAGAGTCGAACTCTGTCTGTGACTCCGATGTGTTTCGGCAATGGCTTGGTTACCGGGTGCTGATCCCTTCCCTGCTGCGCTCCAGTGCCCATGAACACCTGGACTTTAGCACGCAAGGATTAGGGGTTGTGTGCTGTGTGCCAGCGCGGCAAGATCGTGTCTAATGTGACAGACATTAATAAATTTACGACGAGTGGATCCTGATTGCATCTCGGAGCTTTTGCCCTTTGATCCTGGCCCTTGGCACTTGGTGCTTTTTATTTTTATGCACGCATGTTTGCATTTGCTTGTCTTACCAAGACCTGCTGACTTTTGTTGACGACCCAACAGAATGTTACAACAAGTATTTACTTCTTTTTCAGCTTGAGTCGAACGAACAAACTCGCTGTGCAAAACTCGGTCTCATCCCATTTCTGCTGTGCTGTGCCTGACCCGATATGCGGAATAAATTTACAACCCCGTCTTTTTTCGCATGCTTCATTGCCGATCTCCCCCACAGCGCAATCTCCTGACTGCTCACAAGGCAAGGTGCATGCATCCAGGCAGAGAAGAAAGTGGTCAAGGCGACGGGCATCTACGGATATCGAGAGCTAGCAGTGAGTGCCACAATACCCGTACCTCGCACCACCCAGCTGACGAGAATGAATCTGCTGCTCGCACAGTCCCAGCCCGTAAGCGTTCTGGTATCACCATGTTGTGGTGAAACGCTCTGAGCAGAAAGCAGAGGCGTTAGCATTGCATTCTGGTCTGGTACCGTAGCACGGATCGCCTTTGCCTCCAGTTTCCAACGACTTGGAGTCGAAGCCGGCCGTCAAAAACGCCCGAACCGTTATTGACGCCTCCTGGTGGGGGAAGAAGAACAAGGGGCCAAAGCATCTATCTATGGTATCTGGCAGAGCAGATTAGAGAGAGCTTGACGCCAGCGGATCCAGACAACTGGTAGTTAATGGATAGCCTCGCTTAGCCAGTCATGACGACAATATTAGGCGATCGTTGCTTTTTTCCCTCTTCTTTTTCACGCTCAACTGTCGGGGTGAACATGGTCAGGCTCTAGGATCTTGGGACTTGGGTCCCCATTTGCTTGGGCCGTCGCCATCAGCGTTGCAATGTCCCTCCTGCTCGGTACTGTATATTAAGATCTACCAGATTGAGTACATCTGAGAGGCACTAACTTATTAAGTGCGAACCAGATTGCCTGGTCAGGGTCTTTGACGAACCCTCACAAGTTGTCTGCGCTAAGTGTGGGTGTCAGGCTCTGTCCACGGGTTTTGAAGACAATTGTGCTTGTCTAAACGGGATTCACCGCTGTCTCTCCGATCAGACACAACTTTGAGGCTGTCAATTGGCACGGCGAGGCACGGCATGGTTACAGCGAGCGGGCCATCACAAACAATCCCTCCAGCCTGATCTGACGTGATGGAATTGAACGAGATCGGCTTCAGCTGTTCGTTTATCGCGCCTGCGTGGGGGAAGACGAGGATGGCCCCTGGAAGAAATGCAACCTCGAGGAGATTACTTTTGAGTGGTTTTTTTCTTCTTCTTCTTTTGACAAGCAAACATGCACCGAGGGAAAGGTTGGGCGGGTGAACACAATTACAGTGATTGCATGCAGCCAGCAAAAGAAAAAGAAACGATCAAGTCACCTCTGTCCCGATCGCTAACTAATCGTCATTCCCCTCGGGCCGTCATACAATAAACTCACGGCAAATGCACCAGCGCCAGAGCCAGGAACCAACGGTAACTAGTTAGTTAGTTACTGCACTGTAGCCATCGTCACAGTGGATGCATGCCCCAAGGCCCAGTAGAAAAAAATTTAAGTAAACAGGCGATCGAGGTGGGAAAAACGCCTCCCTTTATGGCCTGGGCTTGGCTGCATCTGCTGAGCTTATCGCCCGTACTGTAAGTAAGCGTAAGTTAGCTGGACACAAGGTGCAAGGGAAGGGAGACAGAACACAACATCCGACGCAAGGGAGCCAGCAAGGGATGAATGTTCTGGCCTCGTTTTGCTCTCATATCACTTATCATCACCAGCCATTATCACTCGCGGCCCGCCTCCGCGTGGGAGGGAGGAGAAAAAAAAAAACGTGATATTGTTTGTGACAGCTCAAGACAAACACAACGGCTGCCCGTTACGAAAGGCAAAAAAGATTGCGACCGTTGTTTGTTTGTGCGAGAAGAGGGAGACACAAGCTTTGCCTAAGCGTCTAGCCTGGTTTCTAATGCATCTTTTTTATTTTATTCCAATTTTTTTTTGCGTGTCACAGCACCAATCCAAACTTTCTCGTCTTCCGCCATTTCCAGTGGCTTTTTTTTTTATCTCACAGGTGCTTGGTTCTCGTCGTCAGAGACATCAGAAACCTGGGCGCCACGGGAAAAAGCAGTCATCCTTCGTCATGGCGGCGCCAGTGCGATAAACCACCGCCTGAACACCCCCGATTTAATATCGCCATGGAAAAGAAGAAGAAGAAAAAAAAAAAGAGAGAGAGACAGAGAAAGACAAAACGTGGCAGGTGATATCTCTAAAAATGTCACCGTAGACTCATTCCAGACTGAACAATCTCCCTCTCACTGATGCAAGGGCGTCGTCTTCACAGCAACGAGGCTCCCCCTCGTTGATGATCCCCAGCATCCAGCTCTCGGCTAACTGACATCACGTCTTGTGGTTGGCTGCAATGCCCTAGTCGCACTGCAGATCCTTGCCTGAGTGCTACTGTCTCGGTCGCCCTTGCGCTGAAGAAGCAAAAGCCCTGCAGTATCTATCACCAAATAACTCAACGCAGACGCAATGCCAGAGCGAGGAGAGAAAACTACCAGGCCACGCTTCACGACGATCTGCATCTGCCCAGAGGAAACCGGTCAGTCTCTGAGTCCGAGTCTATCTACATGTCAGTAAATCCCTTTGATCCTGTCAGCAGGGAGTGGCCTGCACGTCCCCGTCCAAGCGCCTCAGCTCCCTCTGCTGAATTGTCCCGACATGTGGGTTGCCCAATCGGAACTTGCAAGGTTGAGGCCCAGGATCAGACTGGGCAGCCCTACCTCAGTTGGCCAAGATCAACGAGGTCGGGAGAGGCACCAGCTTAGCTTGGACGTAAGTTAGTGATCTGGCTCCCGAGCTCAGATGCCAACCAAGTCTCTGGGTGTGTGGGCTCTATCCCGCAAGGGAGACATGGCGAAAAGGCTTGGAGTTCAAGGCAGGGAGGGGGTACAGTTAGCTCCAGTCACGGCCACGGACGCTTCACTAACTCATCACTCATCACTTTTCGATCTCTGTCGTGCCCTCTTTGCTCTCCTCTGCCGCTGCAAGAGATTTCTTCCCCTTGTCTAGCGCCGTGTCCTTTGATGGATGCTTGACTGGGCTCCTCGTGGACAAGAGAGACACTTCCCGTCCCGCCATCAACCAACAATAGAACTACATAATACGTCGTCATCTCCGCTCCCCTCAGCTGGATGCCTCTGCTTTGCTCTGCTTTGCTTGCCTTGCCTGCTTCGACTCGTGTGCTGCGGAGACCGCACATTCCTTCCAACCACGTTCATTACATACTACTTCCCTTTCATCCTCGACCTCGACCTAGACCGAGATCCCTCTCGCTCCAAGACCCCATCGATTTCCTTCACCTGTCGTCCCAGCTACAATGGCCGAGTCCGACTCCCACACCAAGCCCGAGGCAAGGCTCGATGGCCTCGGCATCTTCTGGATCGTCTTTACCTTTGCCTGGACCTTCATCCTCGCCGGCGGCATGTTCTTCCTCTGGCGTCGTCGCGATATGCCTATGCTGAGGATTCGCGACCTCCCGTTGTCCTTTGCTGCCATCATCCTGCTCCACATCTACTGGGGTGCTGTCCAGACCGGTTATGTCTACTTTCCGCTGTTCACGCCTGCGGGCGAGTTCTGGATCATGAGCATCTACTTTCCTTTCGGTATCGCCCTGTTCCACGCCTCCAACAGCCGTTTCCTGCATGTCGCCAAGCAGCAGAAGGAGCTCTTTGCCTTCGACGAGAAGAATACTTCCAAGAGCCGTCGCGCTCGACCTGGCTCGCTCCTCGGCCGCTTCCAGTCGCTTGATTACTCCAAGAAGATCCTCGTCATTATTGGACTTGGCATGGTGGTTCAGGTATGGGATTGCAATATACCACAACGATATGTCGCCTCAAGCTAACGTATGTAGATTATCCTGACACTCATCATGTGGGGCGTGTCCAGGAAGTTCCATCCTTCTTGGGGTGTTCCTGGCACTGAGGTCCATCCCGGCACCGAGGAATACGAAAAGTCTCAGGTGGGCAAGGGCTGGGAATGGTAAGCATACTGTTGCTCTGAGAATGATGTGGTCATGCTGACTCTGTTTTACTAGGTGGCCTTCAGTATTCTGGCAGTTCGTCTGGGCATGGATCATCGCCCCTTACATCCTGTGGCAGGCTCGTGGTGTCAACGATACGCAGGGATGGAGGACCCAAACCATCGCCTGCTGCATTGCTAAGTGAGTATCCCTTGAGAAGGGTACCTGACTCCACACTGACCAAGACATAGTCTTCATGCCACTCCTATGTGGCTCGTTGCCCTGTATGTCCCTGCCATGGCTCCCGTTAATGCCGTCTGGATTCCTCCTCAATGGTAAGCCACCCACTCCCGCAACCCTATTAACCTACGACGTCTAAGGCTCACTGTCGTATAGGCTTGCAATCTCCATCATGGCCATTGAGATCTTCACTATCTTCTGGCCCTGCTGGGAAGTCATCCAGCACCAGGCTCTACGACAAGAGACTCTCGACTCCCTCGCCCAATGGCAGCTCAATAAGAAGGCTGGTACCCATGGTGCTCGATCTATCGCTACTGGTTCCACGACTATCGCTCCGTCAGCCCTAACTTCCTGGTCCAAGGACAGTTCCGTCAAGAGCAGCGCTTCAGGTGAGAGCATCCTCACGATGGAGGCTCTTGAGTATGTCCTGGAGCGCAACCCCGAGCCTCTTCAGCAGTTCTCAGCGCTTCGCGACTTCTCCGGAGAGAACATTGCCTTTTTGAGAGCTGTCGCCGAGTGGAAGAGCTCATTGCCCCCCGCTGTCCGCGATCCCGAAAGGATCAAGGAGCCTTCGGTGCAGGAACTCGTCCGCGAACGGTTCAACAGCGCTCTTCGCATCTACACCAGCTTCGTCAGCTCCCGCGATGCCGAGTTCCAGATCAACCTGTCCTCGCAAGACCAGAGGAAGCTGGAAACCGTGTTTGAGAGCTCCGCCCGCAGTCTCTACGGCGACAAGCGACAGGTCGACCCAGCAACACCCTTTGAGACGTTCCAAATGACAACAACGGCGAGCAAGGTCAAGTCGTCGGCTGCCTCATTACACGGCTCCGAGACCGGCATCATGGCAACCGAGTCGATTGACGCGGGCGAGCAGAGCGACAAGGCCCTCTACTGGGGCGATATCCCCGAGGGCTTTGATGCGACGATTTTTGACGACTCTGAAGCGAGCATCAAGTACCTTGTCCTGACTAACACATGGCCAAAGTTCGTCAAGGACCGACGATGCTCTATTGACTCTAACGATACCCTCGAGGCCGGACGTGAGATCCCTACGGCTCGATGAACGAGAAAGAAAGAATAGCTTAACTGGGTAACGGAATTTTTGCAGTATGGGAGTTTGGTGATTTACAAGTGATTCCCTCTTTATTCTTCACATTTCTTATTTTGGGAAAGCCTTTTGATACTTCTAAGTACTTTTTAATTCAAGACCTGACTGCATCGTCAGTCATTCTCCTACCTCATTCACTTGATTGACGCTTTAATTGATGAGTGATGGTGATTTCTTGTTGAGTCCATCTTGGCATTGCATCGGCCCGCATCCCGCATAGCTTTCAGAACGCCACAAAGGCTAAACGGAGGGTGCTTTGCAGGGCATCAGTACCTAAGCTAGGTCTAGATTAGCGGTTTATCTTGCCCAGGCTCTTGCCTGTGGCTGTCTGGAAGTCCGCTAACTTCAACGCGGCGTCAATATTGAAACTTGCCAGCCAAGCCTTGTCCCTGCTGCAGGTCCATTCTTCTGCATAGATCACGTCAATAGTAGGATTTAATATCAAGTAATCGCGCATATCTCGGCGCGAACTCTGAAAACTCTTTCCACGCTTTAAACAAGGGCCTGTATAAGCGCAAGGGGTTCTGGATCAGCCATTACAGACGGAGACAGTCTTGGGGTTGTCATTCGTTCAGTGAAAATGTTGAAAGCCACGATAAAAACCCAATTATCTACTTCTTGGGAGGCTTCTCTCCACTGGCCCGAAGCTCTGGTGTCGGGTCTACGGGTCTAAACGGACTGAACGGTCCTGGCGGTCCATAACCGAAGGAGACTGACGCGTCTTGAGAGTTGAGACCCGCGGCAATTCCGATCTTCGATGCGAGATCTTGGGTGATATCCGACAGTCTGGAAAGGCAATCGGATGTCACGCACGCTTCGGGTGTGATGCTACAGTAGATTGAACGGTGCCACCTTATTTATTTAGCGACCGATGAAACGTGGAGGCAACTTTCAAAGACACAACGATTAGGCATGTTCGTTCAATCTTTAGTTATCGTATAGCAAGATCTCATTAAAGGATTACTAGCGTCATGCTTTTAAAATACTTGAGCCAGCAGACCCGTGATCTGTTGCGAGTTGGTTATTAGATCTTGAAAGGCAATCGACATGTCATGGAACGAAGATAATGATAGTGCTGTCATTTCACCAACACGGGACAGACAGGGTTCATATCAGATCTGTTAAATTGATCGCTCTACATACCTAGTAACAAGGTTGAACTCCTCACCGGTACCACATGATTTTTTACCGCGTATAAACTACATCATCTATTCTTTTATAAAGTCGATCCGCATCAAAGACTGTCTGGCGATTGGGAGCCGAACCTCTGCTCCCTCGTGTAAGCGAAAGTGACGCGCAATTGACAGCAGGTAATGCTAATAGAAGATCGAGCCTTCGCAGTGAGTTCCAGACAATCTGCCGGTGAGAATAAGCAATAAATGATACATGCTTAGATGTAGAATGGAACTCTAGACCAGCCAGAAAACCAGATGGTTACTGTCGAATATTATTTAATTAGTTACAAAGGATTTGAAGTCATTACATTGCGCAGAGTGCTAGCAGGCAAACGAAGAAAGGTTGACGAGCTTGGTCTTGCGGTATATATACTCAAAATCCCGCTCTGTCTTACAATAATAGCTATTCCTCCGGTACGGAGATCTCCCCGAATAGCTCAGCTGGAAGAGCGTTCGGCTGTAATTGAGTTCATTCCACCGAAAGGTCACTTGTTCGATCCAGGTTTCGGGGAGCGCAACCTTCTTTTTTCGTCTTTCTCTTAATTTTACTACCTGCATAGAACATCTTTCTAACATTTCACTTTCTTTTTACTCTTGTTGAGTCCATCATTTGACTAGTCCACGACGACCCTCCTTCTTGCACATCGCACCATTGTCAGCAAATGTTGAGCGGCTATCAAATACGTTAGCCAAAAAAAAAAAAAAGATCGTGCTGTTCTCTTTGCCACACATTAGCTAGTCGGAATGGACAAGATGAGGTGTTTCGAATAATGAGATGAGAATATTCTTAGGTGGGTCATCAACCCTGTATCATAAGGATGCGCCAAAGTAAAATCGGTCGTCAGTCATCCGTGAGATATAGGGGTCCCCTCGGTCTTTTCTGCCGTCGGCCTTGGAATTGTCTTCTTTTATTAATTCTAGACAAACGTCAAGATTTTGGCGTCCCTACATTTAGAAGTCTTTGAGCATACTCGCGAGAAAGTATATCAGCTTCTACTACTGTCGTGCAATGTTTGTAGCTAACGCTGATAGTTGAACGGAGCCTACTTCAAACAGCTATCGCCGACAGCTGTGGCGATCTGTCACGATCGAACCATCACCTCACAGTGAACGGCATTGTATCTCCCCTCATGGTCCACCGCAGCCATGTCTCAAGTCGACAAAACAGCTTCACTTCGATGCCAGTACCGAACTCGATGCAAAACAATGCGTTCATGTCCACGACTTGCTTGGATATATGGACAATTGGATCGAAAACGATCCTCAGCATCAGGATACTTGGGATGGGAAAAGCGACAGCTATGGTCTAGTGCGAGGCAAACTTGTACGGGTAAAATTCGATTGCCTTGCTCATAGAGCTATGGCAATGCTTGATCGACTTGACAATTATCAACTAGCGAGTTTCAGATGGAAGATTCACGCTATTAAAAAAGCCCTGCTGGATGTTTGAACAGCTGGAACTACACCGCATGTATCTCATCTGAAGTTCTCGAGCTGCTCAGCCTCAAGCACCCCCCGATCCTTTCTACAGCCGATTCATTCGTTGGAAAAGAATGTCAGACCTGGACCTTTCCGCGTTCCGCCAACTTCGGTGCTTCAGCTGAGGCACCGATGGGGCTGTCATTTTTCATGGTATTGCAGCAGCGATCCAGAACAATGCCAAATACTTGGGGGATCTGGAGCTAGAGCTGCAGAGCTGGTCGAGAGAGTGGGCGAATTGAGAATCGAGAGTGGTTCAACGTGAGGATGGTCCAGAAGAATGGAACAAAACACCAGCGAATACTATACCCACGCGTCAGATCTTTGGCCTTAAAATTCTCTTTCCAGACTTTCCAGAAATGCCAACCTTCCCAAAGTTACAGAGACTGACGCATACAAGGCTTCCTCTGAGAGGCGAAATCACTGGGCGAGAGGCCAGAGCCGAATCTTCAAGAATCTGGTAAAATACCAGGACGTAGGGATTGGCTTAATATCTATTACTATTGAATGTCAAACACGAGACCTTTTCATGGATAAAACCGCAGTTAAATAAAAAAATGAAACGCCAATATCAGATCCTCTGAACACAGCGGCCAGCGTTGTCGGCCTCCTCACAGCAGCCGCCCAAGTCAAAGATCCTAGCCATCATCATCAGCAAAGCCTGCCGCAGGCTTGAATGATGCTCACGAATCAACTCCGAGGTAGATGATATGAGTAATGCCCTTAGGGGCCTTCAGCTGTTTATCCTCGGGACGCGCTATGCTACCCGATCGAGAACCTCTCTTGTAATGGTTGAGCAGGTGATTAACACACTAGCGGCTTGTATTACCGCTTTCTCTAAGCCTCATTCTTTTGCCAGACCGCCTGAGTGTGATCCTACTCTGAAAATCCTCGATGGGCTGCAACGGCAAGAACGGATGGGGATATCAAGGCTGTGCTGTGCTATGCTGACGAGGCTTGAAACTCAAAAAGTTCATTGACATTGATGTTTACAGTTTTAACCCGATACGACGTCTTGTTTCTGAACTATTCACCTCGCAATAACGTTGATTCGCTGACTCCAGTCAAGGCCAAGATGACGCTGAAAGCAAAGTTGACAGAATTTGCGAACTTAGAAGCGTTCGGTGTGCGCTATGAACGGATAGTTGCAGAAGTTGCGATAAATACTAACTAGATACGTACCAGACGGGAGAGCTGAAAGCTGTCGATCCTCATAACAAACAACGTAACTAATGCAACCCTGGCTTCTTCCGATAATCAACCAGGCTAGCAACGTAATGCACAGGGATCTGCCCTTTGAGGAAGTACTCGTGAGCTCTGACTTAGGGTTTATCGAATCATTGCAAAGAACAACCCATGTGCGTTTTCCATCATCGATCGTATCGGATCTTAGTCGCAGAACTCTCTCACGCCGCAATTCAGGCTATTCTGGACTATGTGACTCTATTACCAATAAGAGCCCCTACAACTCTCGCCTGGCTGATCTAACGCTACATCCTTAGAATATAGGCAAGAGCAAAGTGATCTCGAGAAAGTCTCTCGGCGGGATCGACTGAAGGGCTTATCTCGAGGACCGCAGCTTGTAGAGCCATGACCAGAACTAGAGCCTGCTGCCTATAGGGTACCATTGGGCGTTGGTATTGAGTACGCCAAGATCAGAATTATCTGCTAGATACGAACAGAGAAAGTCTTGTATATGTGCACACACCTATGATCTATCGTTGCCGGCAGGGCTAGGAATTTATCGAAAATCAAGGCGAACTAGTTCACTCTAAACCACCCGTTTCTCAGCTAGCGATACTTTCAATTCAGGTCCGAACGTCTAGGAGGTCTTTGCCATGCGGGGAAACCTTGTGAGGATATAATGAATGGCGCAAACTCAGTTCGAGTCACCGATTTGGTATGGCTTCGGGCTAACCTTTGATCACAGTTCATGATTCAGCTGGGGTCATTCTACGATATCTCAAGAGCCTCCCTAAGCGAGGACTCACTAACGCAGAGGATGCTGAGGTACTGGATATAGCCGTCGCCCTGGTCAAGATGTACCCCTGGTCAAGCGACAAATGTTGCACTACGTTCCTGATCTAATATTAGTATTCTATCTGAGGTCGGGCTCAAACACGATGACGTTGTTTCGGATAGTTATTGTTTCCAACTGCCGCTGTTGTCGGGGCCCCTGGATAAGATGGACGCTGATGCACATCATCCTACGGCCAATGCCGCGATATTTTTGACTAAACAAGAACTACACTATCCGTATGTGGTTGTAAAATATTTGTAGGGGTTAGCCTGAAGACTGCTAGTGCGTCAAGCCGCTTTTAATTTACGAAAATGCAGGTCCGGGTAGAGTAACGAGTCAGAGTATATTATGACATGTCACATAACCTTCCTTAGGGCCAAGGTAAGCTGACAGCTGGACGTAAGAGTATCCGAGAAAGGTATGTGCTTGGTTTGATCTTGAGAAGAGTGCCATTCTACTTTCCATCAAGGCGCAACTATTATTTTTTCAAGTAGTTTGCCAACGACTTGGTGACAACCCCCTGCCCAGTCTCATACAACTTCATTCTCTGAGTCTCCCATCCATCCTCTTTGAAAAGACTCTCTCCCGGCCCGACAGCAAACTGGTCATCCCCATTTACAAGACCATCATACATCTTCTCAGTAAACTCCGCAAGCGGCATGCCAATTTCTCCTCCATTAACCAGATCAGGCTGGTGTTTTTCATCATGCAACTCCGTCTGCACAGCGGGCGGAAAGACCTCGATCATACGCACGTGGGCAGCACCGCCCTGACGAAGCTGCTGCCGCACGTTCAGGATGAAGGTGTGAAGCGCAGACTTGGACGCATTGTAGTTAGGTGTTCGGACCATGGATGGAATCAGTCCAAGCGTAGCGCTGACATACACTAGATGCCCCTGGGGTTGCTTCTTCAGGTGAGGAACAAAGGCTGCGGTCAGGTAGACGGCAGATGTGTAATTGGTCGTGAGCTCGTCGCCAAGAACAGATAGATCAAGCGTCTCAGGGTTGCTAAAGTCAAAGGCTCGCTGAATACCCGAGTTGAGGACGATAGAGTCGAGGTCTGGGTCGGATTGAGTGATGGATTCGGCAAAGTCTTTGATTGCGGCGAGGTTTGTGACATCAAAGACTATAGCCTTGGCATAATCTTTGCTGTGCCTCTTGACAAAACTCTCAAGTCTATCTCGACGTCGACCGACAACAATAACCTTTGTGCCTGTGGCGATGAGCTTGGCGGCAAGGGCCTCTCCAATTCCGGAAGATGCACCAAACACAAGGGTCTTTTTGTACAGGGGGGCCATGTCTCCGGGAGCGCGATAGAGTTTAAAGGGCCAACTATAAAATTCCAGGGGTTGAAGGGTAGACGCTTGCGTAAGTGACAGGGCAAATGCCGTCGGTATCTTTGACTAGTTGTGGCACTATAGGATGTTAAGAGGGGCAAAATGAGATGATACCGGGTTGTCGGTAATTTAAACGCTAGACTATGCGTTGCAGACTAGGAAGGAGCTTAAGATGGAACATGCGTGTATTCGGATTCCAAACATTCGGATTCCTGGCACGTGTGTAAGAAGAAAGTTTATGAGATGGAGGGCGAAGTTGAGCGTGGACGTGGCCTCGTGACGAGGGAACTATGAGTCCATTCTGCTTCGTTATCACGATATAGCAGATAACCCACTATTCACTCCAATGAGATAAGTCACCTGACTTTTCAATCAAATCAATGAACTTAAACGTAGTGAGAACTTTAAGCGCTTTCGCTAAGAATCAAGAAACAACTGCTGGTAAAGTAACAATGTAGTAATTGAGATCTATCAGATTTCCGAGCCGTATCAAGTCAAAACCATAGCCGTATTCACAGCTCATGGTCAAAGTACATACATACATAACGTACATGATAATGAGGCGTGTGTCAGGTAAAAAAGCCCGGTGCACCGCCAAGAGGATCGAGACCTTTTTGATAGATACTGCCCCTGTCTGAGCCACCCAAGCCCTTGGACCCTTACCCAAACTACAGGGCCCCACGCTTGGCAACGGTTTGTCGGCTCTAGTGCGACTCCAGCGTTTATCAGCCAGTGATATCCTTCTCATCCAACTCCTACGGCAGAACCCTTGCTTCATGCGTTGCGTTCGCGGGGTATGTTTCTCCCGTCAAGCCTGCGGGCGCAAGAAGAACATGGCACACGTCATGTTGAGCTGTAGAGTTGCTTTTTGAGATGATCGTGCTAAGTTAGTGTTATGCGCCATGCGGACGAGTCAAGAAGATTGGAATCTGCAACCTCGTGCCAAAAAGACTCCCAAGTTCGACAGCCGTTAGTGACACGACGCAACACGTTTCGCACCAAACTTAAACTTTGGATCTAGGCTTATTCTAGGTGTCCAAACGAATTGCAAGCCTAGTCAGGAATGCTCTGCTCTACCTCAGACAAGCACTGGATAACCTCGAATCCCAACGGGACTCGGACAAGGGGAGCCCGGTCATGGTTATTCTACAGTAGTATTCCGCAACAAACACCCTGTTTTAGATCCAATGCCCTCTATAGGTGCAGTAAAGATCTCAGGTCGGCTTGCCCGGGATCCCGGTAATTTCTGAGCACCGTGGTGTGATTTTTCCTCTTATTTTTCTGACAGGGCTTGCCGCAGCCAGCTGTTTCTCACCACCGCAGCGAGCATGTTACCTTTGAGACGCAAGTAAGCCCCTACACATGGGCCCGGAAAGCTGGGAGCCCCCGGATTATAGCTGAGGTTGCATTATGCCTACGTCGAGAAGAGTAGCGAAGGCGATGATGGGACAGAAATACTTAAAGATCAATGTTTCTCTCGGTTATCTGGTTTTCATCACGCTCACTATCGACTTAACTTTCATTCCTTTTAGACTTTACTTTCCTTGACAGCAGTTTCCCTCCCGCATTTTGTATACAAACATCTGTTTCAACATGATTTCTTGGATATCTCTCCTGTCTCTTTTGGCTGCTTACGCCCCTCAGGCTCAGGCCTCGTGCGCATACGGTACTCACCTCCATCCTCGAGCCGAAGTTATCGAAGCTCCCAGCTTTGGTTACGCTGCCGCAAATGTACATACATATCCCGAAGTTTCGCCTGCAGTCCTCCTCATGCGTCGAGACTTGCATACAATTCGATACGAATAACTAATCTGGAATTATAGGGCCCGGCCAATTGGTACAATCTCAACCCCCAGGCCAACAACTTGTGTGCCACTGGCCGCAACCAGTCTCCTATCGATGTGGCTGCCGGCTCTTTTGAGGTCATCCCCGCCTCAGACCTCAATATCGAGATTCCCGACTTCACCAAGGGCGCTGTATTCGAAAACCTTGGGAGCACCGTCGAAGTTGTCGCCGAGGGTCTCGGCGGCAAGCTCACCCTTGACAACACCACGTATGAGCTGAGACAATTCCACTTCCATCTCCCCAGCGAGCATCTCGACGACGGAAACAGCTTGGCCATGGAGGTGCACTTTGTCCACGTCAGCCAAGACAATCAGATCGCAGTCATTGGCATCTACATTGACCTCGACGACGGAGCTGTCCTTTCCATCAACAAGAAAAAGCTCGCCCTGAGACTGTCTCTTGAGGCTCCCCAGGCATCTAGCCCTGCCAAGGCCTCCAAGGTCATTACGACGGTTCTTGACTCGGTGGACAGGATTGGATCTCTGGGACAGACCACCCGTACCAAGTCTCTCAAGATGACCGATATTGTTTCCCTTCTCAAGTCTGGTTCTTTCAAGTCGTGAGTCTAATTATACCTGGCCGAGAGATAATGAGATTATTCCCGCTGACATTTCGCTTCTAGATACGCCGGCTCGCTTACTACACCGCCCTGCAGCGAGGGCGTCAAGTGGCTCGTCTCCACCGAGAAGGTGTCCATCCCTACCAGCACTTATCTCAAGGCCCGATCCGTCATTGGCTACAATGCCCGCTTCCCCCAGAACGTTCCCGGCCAGGAGAACATTCTGTCTCTGGTGGCTAGCGAGATCAATCGGGTTTAAGGGGCTATGATAGCGACGATGGCTTTGTCTTTTGTTTGGAGTAGAGGAGATGATGTTTGGCAGACAGGAGGGCCAGAGTGCACGATTATTGTTTATGTATTTTCTCTTTTCTTTTCTTTTTCTTTTTTCCTTTTCCTTATTTCTTATTTCTTATTGTTTCTTCTTACTGTTTTTTCCAGAACTTCGCTATTGGCAGGAGGAATGATAGTGTACAAATATAGATTATAATCATTTCCTCCATCCTTCAGACCCACCAATCCGTATAAATGTAAGCAAGCGGCTTCTCGTCCAATCTCTACGGAGTCAATCTGCATCCGCTGTTAACGATTGCAACCCTAATCACCATTGACCGTTGTTCGTGCAGCTCGCCTCGCTGTGTTCGACGTCGCAGGCCCCGTTTCTTGGCGCTCCGTCCTCTGGAGAACGTGGGGAACCGCGTGATGTCCCCTGACTAGCTGGCTAGGCTGGGAAGCTGCATTGCTGATCAGCCTCCACGTGTTTGAGCACAAGAACCGTTGGAAGTTTAATAGCGCTATGGCGTTAGACGCGGAATTAATCGAATGCAATTATTCGTTTTTCCCTCGAGAGTAGCCCGGCCATACCTTTCTCATTTGGGGAATCTAGTGCTTGATCGACAACTTTTTGCAGGCCACTTCAACACCGGCCGTGGCTCGTAAAACTCCGGATAATATTGACTGGTAATCTAATAGATCTGGTTTCCAATACCTACCTTGTCAGGCCAGAGTAGCCTGCGTCACGGCGTCAAATAGTTTATTCTCGCCATCTTGATGCCACACCTACGTTTCCATTTTTGAGCTCACGAAAGCTGTGGTTACTCGAGTGGGAAAGATATGTAAATTATAGAGGTAAGGGGAGGAATTCTACCAAGATATGCCTGAGGATTGTAACCTCAATATAATAACATTCAGTAGCGTGTTGTGGGTGAAACGTTCCTCAGCTTGCAAGGCTAACTCCCCCTCTAGTGCGGCCCTTATTTATGTCTCACCATTCGTCCAACCTACTCTAAGCGCTGTCAGACAAAGAACGGAGTTGATGGGAACTTCTCATATTCTTCAGGTTCGTGCTATACCATCCAAGTATCAACAACATGATGGTAGCCACGAAGACGATATCCAGCGCACACGTTAGCCATTTGTGGAACTGCAGATATATGTCCGTTTCTTACTCATATTTTACTGACCAATAATTGTTTCGGCACGTGGCGAGTATACTGTAGACATATAGTCCCCTCAACATAGCCATCAGTCGGAGCTCCGGGTTGATACTCTTGGACTATCCCCTGGTGACAATCAGAACGGAGCATATGACAGCGCAAAGAACGAATACTATCTGAAACCTGCTTCCACAAGTATAACGTACTTCCCAGCTTCCTGGGCGCTCACTCTGTCTGGATTCACAGGCATGGCTACGCCGGTACCCTAGACCAGAAAGCATATAGGATCCCTCATGACGAAAATCTTGGACAGCCGGTTCGCACAGATAAGGCAGGTGGCACTATTTTAACTGCAGAATACTTATCAACTAGAAAGCCCAGGTAATGATACAGCTAGGGCTACATATGATCCTCCTACAACCATGGTGAGTCCAAACCACTAACGCGTGCGGGAGAGGCGCCACCATCTGTGTGAGAGTGTGGATGGCGAAGATTACACAAGCTGCAATGGCCAAGTCTATGGGCGGCCTGTGCCAGCCGTGGAGGTTATTGTCTGATGGTAGCATTGCCCTGAAGGATTCAAAGTCAGAGCAAAGAATTAACAAAAAGTGCCGAAATTTGAATGGGTCTATGTTAGTACGATTTGAAGATTTTGGAGGGCAAACGGATATAAATTATTGATGTTCCACCAAGAAATATGACCTACGTTAATTTTAAAGCCGAAGGTGGCTTTGAAAACGCTGCAATCAAGTGGCTATGGTACACTAGACCCTGGAATTGTAACCTATAGAGTACCTGGAGTTATGGAATGGAGGACATAACTACTGAGTCGAATCGGACGAGGCTTGTTTCATTTCTTCGACAAAGGTGCCCCTTCATTTGGACCTTCCATTGGTGAAGTAAATAGCAAATATGTATCCCGCACTTCGTACAGAGTATCTCGTATCCCTTAATATGAGAAAAGTCATCCTAAGCATTGACTACTTAGCTAAGGCCCAGAGGTTGGCCCTCGCGTACTAAAGTTCTCTCGTAAGCTCCGTGCTCTAGGCAGGGGTTAAATACGATGTTTTATTTTTCTGGGCCGATCTCCAATTCAAATATGTGTATTTCGTTCCCAGTATGTGACATGAACGGAGAAGCTTAGAGAAAGAAATACGTCTGATCCTATACTAAAAGTCATAAAGTCAGAGGTGTTTCCGTTTCCTGGTCAGCCGACCTTGCTCCCAGTCGCCCTACCTCTCATGCTAAAAGCATAGGCACTAGTGCATTAAAAACAAAATGAGGCTGATCTTTAGGCCTTATTATGTAGGCATAAATTGTACCATTTTCTTATCACTTCGTGTCATCTCTATGTGCCTTGTATCTAACTTGAAGTGATGCTAATACGAAGAGTTCATACGACGACAAGACTTGGATGTATGTGCTCTAAGTAGAATATATCAAATGCGGCGAGGCACGCCATCTTGTGGCGCATATGTTCGTTACTAGGTCTCTTGAGTACTTAATACCAATCATTGATAAAACAATTCTTCAGTAAACATCAGCCAGAGAGCAGCGAGTTCACATTCTGATCTCCTGACTTTAAGTGCAGGGCTTCTCTTCGTCTGAAAACCTAGACGACGGACCAGAATTCCGTTCTCAAAATAGCTGTTGCACCCACAGTTTAGCCAGAAACTCAACGCCAAAGTCTTACCATTCAAAAGTTTGAGCTTCCGCATCACTACATCACCAAAGTGACTGAGTCCTTTCGAACGACGGGACCAGTGCAGTGACTATTTGTCCCGATTCGGTAAAAAGGTAGATATTAATAAATACAACTTGCATGCGGCCAAGCTATCCGCTTTTCTCATGTCTGTTTCCTTATTATCTCTTCCGCTGTTAGATGGCGTCATGAAAACCACGGATGCAGTTGCTGATAGCATGGTTTGTATTCTGAATCTGCCGAGAGAAGTCCGGGAGTTTCCTTCACTGATAACAGGACACGATTTAAAGGGCAAAATTAGAGTCGATAGGGTATGAATAACCTCGAAGCTAACTTCCCGAGAAGACGTTGAAACTAAACAACTTGTCGAATTTCTAGCGACATAAATATAAGCACCTCGAGAGGATAGCTATACTTAGTATATAAACGTGAAGATAATCACTAGATTGTGATGAGCGTCGAATCTTGACGTTATACTTAACTTAAAGCTTATTCTATAGTCCTATATGGCAGAGCAAGAATTTTATACTATATTTAAGCGGCCGAATTCTTAATAATAGCTACTTTATTATATTATATAATTTAACTATATAATCATAGATTACTTTAGTAGCATTAAGATCTAGAAGAAAAAACTTTTTATAGGACAGTATATTAAGAGTGACTTCTTGTATGTTTAAAAAGGTAAAAAGTTCAATAAATTTACTTAGAATAAACCGCTTACTTAGCTAGATCAAGCATGGTATACTCCTTTTGTTTTGTTTTTTTACTCAAATTTCATCTTTGTCTCGTAAAAGAGTTGACTGAGTTATAGTAGGGGAATGTCCTCGACTAAAGTCAAGACGTCTTAGGCGTCTCTTTAACTATTTACCCAGAATGAATACTGCCATCTGTCTGTATTTGATAAATGTACTTGGCTTACCTAGGCTTATAGTAGAATATAAAACCCCAATTGAGCTTGTATATATTCCTTGTTGTATTTTTAGTAACTCGGCTTCTTATACAATACAGCCAAGGGCACAAGGTTGACGAAACTACGCCACTCATAGGCTATGTACCAGCAGCTATAAGACGCAATGGCTCTTCTACCTCCTGCTGGTAAATCGCTTAGACAGCGGGCTATTGTGCGTCAAACACTAGTCTTCATTTACGGTCCAGCTTTGATATAAACTTAAAGAGAGCTCTCTCGCATTCGTGTACTTTTGCAGAAGTGTTCTGAACCTTATTTTGATCATTAGCCACTTCCATCAATCTAAAGTATTCCTTCGATGGATCAGATGTCTTGTATGAACATGTAAATGTGAGCAGCCAACTAATGCCCAAGACAAACATCTGTATGGGTACAATAGCCGTCAAGTGAATCCTTGTCTGGGACCATTCCATCATTAAATAACTATGTAACGCGTTAGTTTTCTTGATTGTATCTTTCAGAAAATGCAGTCGCTCCTTTTTTTAAGAATGAGCTTCATAAGTTGTGCTAAAAAGAAAGTTTCTTATTCCACAACCAAACTATCATGCCTCGGGTTTTGAATGAAAGCTTGGATGACGACAAATAAGGCTGGGATTTGCTCCGTCAAGATTTTCGCTATCGTAGACAGATCAATTATGTACATCACATCTTCAGCTTCTGTCTCATAGAGCCCTCATGTTGTATAAGCTTCGAGTACATATCCTCGATTATAAAAGAAGGACAGGGCTTATTGTCCTCGTTGGCATTTCAGCACACGTCATGAAATACTGGACCTGTTCAGTGACAACAGTTTCAGAAATCGATAGCCAAGGTCGAGTAAGATGTAATATTTAAGCATTCATATTTGCAAATATATCTATCAGAATGCGTGCCTATCCGTGGGTATCTCCCCGTCCAGGTCTTTAATCCAAGTAACTGTTTCTACTCAAATCCGTTGTAAAAAGTCTCGTGGACATCAATGCCATCTTTCTTTGTTTCAAACTCCATTCTCCGGCACAAAAAGCTTTACAAATAAACGAAGAACATCTCGCTCGACACCCGCTGTTAGGTCAAGTTACGTATGCATATCAGAACCAACGCCAAGGCTATAAACCTCTTCAATCAAAAGCACACATCCACACAAACGTTCCTAGCGCGCTAGCTAGGATCAAGAATGTCAGGATACCAGCACCCGCCCGATCCGCAGTCGTGATGGGCTCCGGCTCCGGGTTATCATGCGACTCCTTTCCAGCGTTGGGGTCACCCTTGGAGATACCACCCGTTTTGTTCGTCGCAGGCGGCTCCGCATCCTCTATGAGCAAACTCGACACCGCCGCTAGCACGTTCATCTGCTCGCCCGCACCACTCGTCTCGTCAACGGCAACATCGACGTAGGTGCCTCCGCTCCAGTAGAAGCCGCACGCGCGGCCAGAGTCGCCTCCTGTGCACTGCTTGACGGCGGCTTCGGTCGACTTTTTGAGGACGGGGAGGATCTTGTCGGCGGTTTGGGGAGCAACCTGGGTGACGACGGCGAGCCAGCGGTGGACGTAGCCCTTGAAAGACAACATGTCGGTGGAGCAGGCGCCCTTGCGGCCTTCGCAGGGGACTTCCCACATGATGTCCTTAGGGAAGAAGTTCTTGAGGGTAGCCTCAAGGAGATTGTCGATACGATCGCCCCAAACATCGGATCCGTTGGTCTATCGAGTATAAGCACGTGTTTCGGATTGGGCATAAATTAGACTCACAAAGTTGTACATAAAGGCAGCGCCCTGGAGAAGAATAGCAGCGTTGTAGGAGAAGGTCGCCTTGTTGATGTCTGTACAGTTCTTTCCAACGTGTCCACCATCGTATACCAGCCACTTGTCATGGTCGATGTAGTTGACTGCCCAGAGCCAGTCCCAGGTCTCCGAGGCGTATTTAGCATAGGTTTCGTTTCCAGTATATCGCGCGAGTCGGGCGCCGATGTTAAAGAAGCATCCGTTGGCGATGGCTGTGAGAGGTCAGCTATACACTCCTGCAATCCTGCAATCCTAGTAAAGACGCACTGTTCTTGTAGTCATAACCAGAGTTGGTGAAAGGAATCTGCCATCGCATTCCACCGTTGCATTTGTCGTCGTGTCGCTCGGGTTTGGCCTGCGTCGTCCACACAGCCTGTGCGAGGGCGAGCCATTGCGGCTGGTCTTCGGGCGGGTTGGGGAATTTGTTCTCGGCTGCGAGCATAGCCGACATGCCCCAGAAGCCTTGATCATCGTTTCCGAGTGAGGCACTGTGGTTGCTAGGCATGTAATCGTGGCCGTCGCCTGTCTGGTGTAGCATACCCTCCATCACCACTTTGTTATAGCTCGAGTCGCCGGTGAGCTTCCAGTAATCTATCCCTCAATTAGTCGCCCATTCTTTCACTCAAACCTTGCCACAACCGCTGTCGACGCACCGATATAAGTTCCCATCATCGCTCCACCTTCCCACCAGTAGTAATCGCCCTTGTATTCTGTTGGAGGACCGGGCAAGATACCGGGAATCATGCCTGTCTGGTTTCCATCGTATTGCAGCATGAGATCGTAAGCGAGCGTGCGTGCTGATTGTTTGATCTCCTCTGTGCTGGTGTCAGTCTCACTCACAGTCCCACACATGTGATGTCTCGATGTCCCGTACCCTTTGTTCCGATCTTGTAATACTGCGCATCGACTGATTTAATGAGAAGGCCTCCCAAAAGAGCAGCCTGGGCAACGAAGCCCGTCGGTGAAGAAAACAACATGGCGCGCGAATTAGAGAGTGCTTCTCTCTATGCAAGATGGTTTTGCGTGTGCTCAGTAAAGGTAGACCAGCTTTCGAAGCGAGCGACAACAATCACGACCAGGTTTCCTAATTAGATTGAACAGGTCCGCCCGCCAAAGACGAGACGCTGATTGGTGAAGAGAATGTTCAAATGAGAAACAAACGAGCGTTCAAGTTGTAAAGTCTAAACAGAAAGTGAAAGAAGAGATAGAGAGAAAGCCTCCAGGTCACGGGCAGAGGCAGAGGTAGATCGGGGATGATGGGAGATCAAAGGTGGGACGGAGGGGACGGAAGCCGGGGGATCTATCAACGTCGGCAGCCAGAAGTCACCAAAACAACAAGACAAGGGAAAATCAAGGGGGAAATGGCGGAACGGTAGAGCGCAGCGTTGGTACGAGCCAAGCTTCTAGGCATCGGGGCAGTGCAGCTTGTTTGGACCAGTCCCAGCAGCGCGAGCCTGGGTGCTTGGCGGCTATCCAAATGCCCCAGGATGGCTTGAGACGAGACAAAGAGAGAGCCTCCTCTGTGCCAAGACACCACTAGGACATGGGATCATGACTTATTGGTAGCCAAGACCGTAGCAAAGTCTTGGCGAGGGGGAGGAGAGCCAGAGCCACGTAATTGACATTTTGACTCGTGGTACGGATAGGAAAGTCAGGTATACGACGCAAAAACGTCTAGAGTGTGAGAAAAGGCCAAGACACGAAGTATGCGCTACCTTGAATTTGCGGTGCGTCCGATCAATGCAGGTGGTGAAGTTGGTATAAGCGACAGAAAGACAAGACGAGAACTGTGAGAGAATGTCATGGACAAACGCTCCAAGTCAGGCGGCGCGTCACAATAACAGAGAAGCCAAGATCTCCTCTGCTAGAGCGAGATTGGGGGATGGACGTGACACAGGGCCACGCAAGCCTGGTCAGCTAGAAGGGTACTTGCGACAACCAAAAGCTGCAGTATTAGACACAAGTCCATCTCTATTGAGGCCCCCTTATTAACAGCGAGGTGCGCTAAACTTTAATGCGCCAAATTGTCCTCTTCTCCACCACAGTACCGCCCTCGCCACCCAAGATTGGACCAGCCCCTGGTATGCTTAAATATTACCTTATTCTGCTGCCCGTCCACTGAAACATGGGCTGCAAGGAATCCCCAAAGGTCGGGGTCATTAACTCTCTGTCTCTCTATCACTATTGCCTCTTTACCGCTAAGACAGAACAACAAACACCCAACAATCTTGGTATTTACGAGTAAACGAGTCATAGACGTACAATTCTCTCCAAAAACTTGGCCCAGCCCGCAGCCTTGGTTGGTGCTAGAAACCTGCCTGACCGAGTGCTGCCATGCCCATTTGATCCAGGGGCTTCTTGGCAGTCCGTCGTGGCTTGGCGCCAGGCATTGACACTACAAAAAGCATGACGTTCTCCCGAGCCTCCCGGAACAAAACGCCCACATGCTAAAACACGTCCTGTAAGATAGTTCAACAGCGCCTGTAACTCGCAGGCCGGCACCCGCGTAGCGTATACGAAGAGCTCCGTGTGGCTGTGCCTCAGATGCCCCCAGCAACACGACGCGACGCGACGCTTCGCTTGTGTATCGACAATCGCACATAAAAGTCAATTGGATTGATCCGCGCTCGGCTCAAACATACGCGTGTCTCCAATTAACCTTTTCTTAGTTTTACCAGCCGTTTTGGGCGTCAAGAAATGGCCAAGACCACCCGCCGACATCACATGTTTCACCTCTTGGCAATCATGAGGCAACCTCGAGACGAGGCCTTATTTTACTTATTTTAACCAGCCGGTTTTACTCTTGCGCCTATATTCCATGTTCACCTGCACCCTATACGCCTATCCTGAGTTATCTGTGCTATGAAGTTTTGTCGCTAAAATTTTCTTCTGTGCTTCCAGCCTGCCTGAAAGTGAGCTCTTCGTACCGTTGCCCTGTAGCGCGGGTGCAGCCGCATAATCTGGTCATTTGCTTCCAATGAGGCGCCGCAGGCCCTAACCTTGCAGTTGCTTATTATTATCTGGTTACGATGGTATGAATTAAAGTTGTAGCAGAAACTTTCACAGCAGTGTTGACACCTTGAGCTGAGGTAATGCGATACCTAAATCGTTCTGTGTAGCTGTAGAAGGAAAGCGAAAATAAGCTCGAGGACATCTCGACACCATACTCACGTACAGTTCTGCCCCTGTATTTTTGTTAGCTCAATACCTGACCCTGTATGCCCATTGAAGGCCACTGTACTCCGTAGCCCACTAACAATTAACGGGCCACCATAACCTCTTTAGTTAGTTGGTGATCCTTGCGGATTGGCCCCCAATGTCACGAGCTAACAAAAAAAACAGGGGTTGGACTGTATATCCCATTGGCAGTGAGCTTTTTTTCGCAGATTTAGTAAGTATCTAGTACGCCAAGAGAATACTTCCTCCCCTATCTGAGGCAGGAATTAATCTTACCAGATTGAGTGGCAATCAGCTAGCACGGAAGTACCGCTTATCTTATCTTATCACCTGAAATTCCTATTAGTATATCGGGCTTGGAAGATCCCCTGATTTGGTCGGAGAATCGGGAGGGTACTTCCATGTAGCTTCCTCACTGCCAAGGGGATCATCTCAAACCGAGTCACGAAGATAAACAACCAATCAGGCTCTATACTCAGATGTCCCAGCCGGTACGTTTTTCCTGGCCCTTGTCCATAAACTTCAGTTTCTCATTCAAAAATGTTGCAGCGTAAATAAGCGGATAACGTCCCTGCCAACTTAAAAATTTTGGATTGCACCAGGTGCAAGATCTAGAGATAGACACTAAGTTTTTTAATGCCCCGTATTGGAGTCGAACCAATGACCTTATCATTACTAGTGATACGCTCTACCGCTGAGCCAACGGGGCTTGCTTTCGATGTTGTCAAACATAAGACTAATGCTACATAGATCATTATTGACCCTTAGAACCAGAAGACTTACAACAGTACGGAAGTGAACCGCCTTGCTCTCGCAATGCTTGTCAACAACATAGATATTGATCAGTCTGCCCATGACAATACCCATACCAAGTAGACAAAAACATGTTACATGTTAGCCGGAAGAACATGTCTCAGAAGCCTAAGGCAATGGTGCTAATGACTAGCATTTTCACCTCGAAGATGAAGCAGTTGAGCCAGAAAATGAAAAAGGCCAGTATATATAGAGTTCGGTGTTTGCTTGTCTGGGTTTTCCCATATCAGATATGATGAGAAACCGATAATGGCTTTGAGAGGACATTTTGGACTTCGAATTTTTTGCTATGAATCTTTTTATATCGACCAATATTAAAAGACAGTCAGCTCTGAAATCCTATTTTGACGCGCCTAGTAAAAAATCTGAAATCTGTTCCAGACAGATTTGCAACCATATGAATTATCGGTTCAGATTGAAACATGAGGCCTCGGGGAGCACCCGGTGGAAGTGGATCTAGACTCCAGAAACACCAAGGCAAGATCTTGAAACCGGTTCGCGGGTCAAAACAAAAGGTTATAAATATATTACCAAGCAGGGGTTACATTCTAAGATGGTAATGAACAGTTGATGCCGACATGTGATATTAATCAGACTCTTAATTAAGCTATAGCCTATGCCATGGTAACATTCGGAGTAGACGATCCGATGCATCCGAATGAGCGCTCGAAACTTTAACCAAGAGATGAATGATCGACAGGCCAGCAAGCACGATGCAGATCCTAACTTAATCACGAACCTTCTAAAGCTCCGTCTGCTAGCATCGCTATAAGCTTTGGGCATCCTATCCTAAGATGATGGAGCATTGGTAAGTTCGGCAAGTCGGTATCGCTTTAAACTGGTTGTTATTGATTTCTTCCGCATCCAATTTGGGTCTACAAGGTATCGTCAACATGCCATCGGTGCCATAGTGAAACATGTTTATTAACCCGTTACTACTTGAAAATCCCGGCATGATATTTACAACTGAACTAGTTGAAGTTAAGTGGCTGATAAGGGCTGATAAGAGATACTATCTTGAAACATTTCTATTAAAAAAGAACCTCAACGAGATCTCTCATCAATTTACGAGAAGTTCTGAATTGAAACTACTTCGTTCTATTCTAACGCAAGATGAATCTAATAAAAGGCATCGTGCAAAATGTTTAGGTCGATTGCTGTTGCGCCATAGCACATAACACTCGACGTCGACGAGATTTTGCTCTTCGCGACGTGTCTACAGGGTAATTTCACGTCTTACTGACCTAGCAATGCGCGTCTGTAGATCGTAAAGTCCAACCAAGGCTTTAGGCACAATCACCTGATGATCAATGAACGATAATAGCCGGAATAAGAAGTTGTCCACCCATTTCAGAGCAAAAAAAGTCAGGCCCACTGGTTAGAGATTGAAGTTATGCAGTTGGCTTGTGCTGTTCTTGTCACTTCCGGCCCAAAGAGAATACGGATCTCGGCAGACCGAGCTATTAATAAATTCAAGACCTCAAGAAACATTCACACGTCATGCTTGGCGCAGAGAATCATTTAGCAGATGTATGCTGTGGCCTTTCAAGGTGTCTATTTCGCAATTATATACAAATAATTATTATTTAGAGCCAATTACCCAATCATCCCCGGTAAATAGTTCCCGTCTTATACAGACTATCCAACACAGTTCTCGAGGGGTCGAGTCCCTTATTTGGGGAGAGAAGCAGGGGCATAAGACTGATCAGGCTTGACAATCTTGGCACCAGCGAGCTGCTTGTCGGTGTAGGCGGGCCAGATGATCTGGCGCTTGGAGTTGGACACGACCGAGAGGGTGGTGAAGCCCTTGTCGGCGCCGAACTGGCCGCTCCAGCCGGAGGTGATGGTGAAGTCGCCGCAGGTGGAGGGGCCGCCGGCCTTCTTGGAGGCGCCGGGCCCCTTGACGTTGAAGCGGCACTCAACGGGCTTGCCGTTGCCGGTGTCGATGCCGAACTTCCAGTTGCAGATGGAGTCGTCGGCGCGGCAGTAGCGCTTGGCGTCGCGGATGGTCCACTGGGGAGTAGAGGCCATCATGTTGACGGTCTCGGCGGCGGGAGCAGCTGAGACGCCGGTGGCAGCGACGAGGGCGAAGACGGCGGCGGAGAACTTCATGATGAAGGTTGTCTTTGTGTGTTTGAGTAAGTGGATGTGGTTGTTGAGATTGAAGAGATGAGAGAGGCTTGTAGTTGAGTGAGTGGTGAGGATGAAAGATTGTAACTTGACGAGAGGATGAGACTGTTTATATAGCTTCAAGTCCGTCTATACATCCACAAAAGACACGAGGCTATGTCATGACAGAGAGCTATACATGGAGGCAACTATTCTGACAACAGCCCAGCTTCGGCCACTCCCTAGTCTGAGTCGAGTCCCACTGGCCAAAAGCCAAAACTACCAATCCGAGCTATCACAGGTACAGAAATCCATAGCTTGCAGTGAGACCTCGTGGGTAGAGTAACACGAGGTGATCGGCAAGCAAAATCGGATCTCGTATTGCCGTCCACCGCATCAGGCGATCCACAGGGTATCATCAGGAACACGGACAAGCCGGACCGGACCATCGCTGCACAGGTCCAGTAAAGCGGGAGGCTTTTGCGGCGCAGGACGGCAAGCATATGCATAAAACACACTTCTATAAGTTCTATTGTTAAATTCCTACGGCACAAGTCACGAGGTAGGCATTTGCCTACAGGCAATTGTCTCGAGTTCACCGACCGCTTCTCGTATTCTCTGTGGTCCTTGCCCCCATCGGGCAGCGAGTGCCGGATTCAACGACAAGTCCGGAACCCCCCCGCAAACCTCGGCACATTCGGGTCCGGCCAGGGCCAGATGGCGCTGAATTGGCAGGGGATGAAGCTAGAATAGCAGATCAGTCAATTATTCCGTGCAAGTGACTTAGTTTTTCCGATCTGGACATTGTCCTTTCCGCCTCGTCACGTCAGAGGGATCAGAACTGTGGAGTTGGAACCAAGTTTTATCTCCGCTGACAGCACCTCAGACATTGTCCTCACATCATATCATATCACTACTCCAGTCTCAAACTAACTCGTATTAACGCAAGGGGTGGATGAGACTAGAGTAGTTCTTACAACAAACCGCATCCTCCGGGCTTCCTCACCAGTCTCAATCCTTCACCGCAGAATACAAAGTCTCAAAGTCGAGGCCTTGATAGACCTCTCTCAACGCCACGAAGCGGGAGCAGCCCTTCTGGGCTGACATCAAGGCTGCTATAGCGGGGTTAGCGCCACTAAGAATAGAAAAAGGAACCAACCTTTCTAGCGGGCTCTGCAGAATGGCCTGAGCTGAACTGGCTGACCCCGTGCGTCAATGGTACAGCTCAACATGTCTCGTAACAGATTCCATCCAGTTCTAAGCACTGAGCCTTGAAACCTCTCTACCTATTCATAATACCAAGACCTTTTCTGTGCTTTTCCTACGTCATGCCCTCTGATCAGAAACGTCACAAAAGAACCCAAATCTTCTAGAAATCCCGCTTAGTGGAGGAGGGAAGAGACGAGACGAGACAGAGCTAGGCTAGGCTTGTCATCATTTCCCTCGCCCGTGTAAATGCTGATCCCGCCCAAGATATGATTACAGGGTCGGTCACGCCCCTCTCAGCGCTGTCACGCATCCCTTCAGCTCGTATCCCTAGACCTGCAGTTGCCGGCATTTCATCTTAATGCCCAGGTAGTCTGATATGAGTATTGAGTAGCAAAAGTTCGCTGCGATCCTCGTCGGACTTGGTTCTTCCGTCGTCAATGCAGGCTTCTCCCAAGCTTCTCCATCAGGCAACCTCAGCATACCCCATTCGGCTGATCTGCACACGCATCACCGCCAACCATGACATCAAGGTCGGAGCACAACGAATCATTGTCACCCAAATATCCAGCGTGATACAGCTGATATGCAAAGTTGAACATTGATGTGCATGCATAACAGGGTACCGTTGGCAATGGTCCAGGGTCTCTTCTCTTTTCGTATCTACACTAATTGTCTTCGTTACTACAGCATAAAACATGGCCATCGTCAAATCACGAGAAGGGCTCTTCCCGAACGTTCCGTCTTTTGTATCTTGCTAGAAGCTAACGTTAGCTGCTTAACCCTTCTGACCACCCGTGGGCACCTTGAAGAGCACAGCTCGGCCGTCGGGCCCTTGGCCAAGAGCCTTGTCTACGCGGTAGTATCCCTTGCGCTCGAGCTGGATAAAGTCGTTCTCCTTGAGATCGGAGATGCTGGCGTCAACCAGGGCATCCACCTTGGTCGCCGTGACGTCCGCGAGAAAGTCGTCTAGGTTGTCATCCTTCTCTAGTACGTCCTTCGTGATGAGGTAGCCAAAGTCCCAGAGTTCGGCCTTGACCAGGTTCTCAGGGTCGGCTGCCAGCCAGTGGACCTTCTTGCTGGTGGTCTTGAAGTCGCCGGCAAGGTGAAGCTCGAGCTGGAGCTCCTTGATGGGCGAGGTAGACTTATCCAGTCCTCGGACAATCGCATTGCCCCAGCTCATCAGGGTGATCTCCTCGTTGTCGTCGAACGAGGCAACATCGGCCTGGTCAAGAAGAAGCTTGGGTCCGAATGTAACCTGCTTGGTGCCGACGTCGGGGTTCTTGACGTGCTTGGGCCTCTCCTCCTTGTAAGACTTCTCGGGGCCTCCGGTGACAGTGACAGTGACAGCGTCCTTCTCCTCAATGGCCATGAATCGTGGCACAACGGGGTCGAGCATTCGCTTGTTGATGGCCCAGATGGTTGTCCAGTCCATGGTGACGATATTTCGGCTAGGTCCCTGCTTCAACATAAACTCGCGGAGAGCGGGGACGGTCAAACCGCGGCGAAGGATACCACGGACGGTAGGCAGACGAGGGTCGTCCCAACCGCTCACGCGGCCAGTGTCGACAACCTTGGTAAGCTTTCGCTTGGAGAGGAATGTTCGGATGAAGTTGATGCGGGCAAACTCCCAAAGGTTGACCTTGCGGAGCTTGAGGTTCTCGATGAACCAGTGGTATTGCTCGTTGCGGTCGGCATACTCGGTCGTTCGGAGCGCGTGGGTGACACCCTCGAGGCTGTCGACAACGGGGCAGGCAAAGTCGTAGGTAGGGTAGATGTTCCAGTCCCATCCGGTTCGGTGATGAGGAGCGGGCTCGGCGCCCTTCCAGTTGGGGAATCGGTAGATGACGGGGTCTCGCATGGAACCGTTGCTCGAGTCGAAAGCAATGCGAGCGCGAATGCAGTGTTTTCGGCCCAAGTCGGTACCAGCCTTCATCTCTCTGAACATGGCCAAACTCTCCTCAGCAGGGCGATCACGTCGCTTGCTGGCGAGACGGTTCTTGCGGTCCTCCTTCTGGATCTCGGGGTCGGTGTCATCGGCGTAGGCGCCACCGTCGAGGATCATCTTCTCGGCAATCTCGTAGAGCTCCTTGAAGTAGTCGCTGGTGTGAGTGACTTGAGCATACTTAATATCCATCAACTCGAGATCGTGGAGAATGGCATCCTCAAACTCCTGCTTCTCCTTGGAGGGGTTTGTATCATCGAATCGGACGAGGAGCTTGCCGTTGCCATCGGGAGCAGTCTTGGCGAAGTAGTCGTTGAGGAGGGCGGCCTTGGCGTGACCGATGTGAAGGAAACCACTTGCAAAGATGTCAGTCAAGTCACGCGATGTGGGTGTTATGGTTGCAAGCTTACCTGGGCTCGGGGGGGAATCGAGTCACGACACCGTTCTCAGTGTTGTTGAGACCAATGTTGTAGTTGGCACCGCCGACGCGCTTCTCCTTGCCAGCGTTGAGCTTCTCCTTGAGCTCGGGGTGAGCATCCTCGATGAACTTGAACCATCGGGTAATGTTGGCGTAGGCGCCCTTGCGGACAAGGCCAATGGCGACCTTGTTGGTGCGGAGGGCAGTCCAGACCTTCTCGTCAGCCTCTCCCAGGCTGTAACCCCCGAGGTAGGTTCGGAGAGTGAGGTGCTTATCAAGCTCAGCGGCCAAGGGACCCAGAGTCTTGAAGTCGGCGGTAGCGAGCACTGGAGCCGCGCTCTCAGCGTCGAAGCTCATGATGGCGGGGTTGTTTTGGAGGAGGGGAAGGGTGTCGGATGGTATAGAGGGTAGCTGCGTTTTGATCGTATGTTTGTTCGTATCCTGAATCGTCGTTTCGCTCGTCTGTGTGTCTCGTTTTCGTTCTCCCCCTCGTCTATGCAGGAACCAAGTGGGAAGCGTCTGGTAGAAGTAGGTCTAGTTGCCCCAATTTGACCGCCCAAGATTGTGGAGGGGTCAAAGATTTTGGCGGGGTGATCGTGATGACTCAGGCAGTTCCTGGAAACACGTGACCCAGGTGGTCTGATAAGATTGTTGCAACACTCCACAGTGCCACCACTGTCTCTCGACCAGTTCCGTGTAGGGAGTCAAAGTACTTGAGTAAATGGATGACCAAGTATGTCAGTTCAATGTCTTGTTCATTTCCTGAATCAAACCAATGCCAGGGGCATGCCGTCACAGCCAGCGCCATCGCCCTACTATCACCCCACCAAAAGCGAAGCCGGAGCTTACCCTTAACATTGACCAGAATACTATATTCATCCTCGAGGATAACTTTGAGTTTTTTCGCATGTAAGCCACACCGAGAACGGAGATTGGGCCGTGTATCGGTCAATAGACATACCATTTTTATGACTGTTACATGGAATCTTGGAGATCCCGATGTAGCAACCCCGGACCCGGAAGCCCGGAACCTGACCCGCCGGCTCAGAGCCGGCTTTTAGATTTACCGCTCGCCAGGAACAACTATCTTATGCTTTTCAAGGCTTGTCAGGCCATTACGTTAATTTTCCTTAGATGGGAACTTTGTAACTCAGAGGAATGCACACTTGCTGAGGCAGTCACTAGCAAGCGCTTTTCGACTTAGGTAAAGAAATTATATTAAGGAGATGTAGACTTGACATCGAGAAGTAGAAAACAAACAAAATTGGTACGATAGCGAGATTGGTACATGAAACCATTGCTAGCCTCCCGTCATCGTGGGTTTTGTATCTAGGGATCTCTCTTCCCATTTAGGACGGTAATTTCATCGGAAACCTTTTCAATCTGCTCGTCTTCCCCATCCCCAAAGCAGATCTTCATAAAACTGACCACGGTCTGCGAGATAAGCTTTTCCAAAACCGGTCCCTCCACGCTTCCAATAAGCTGCTCCGCTCCCTTCTTTACCGCCGCTGGCAGGTTGAGAGCACTGATCAGCTGAGGATAATCGGTGAAGGAGCCGTGAACCGTTCCCTTTATCTCAACTTCAAACTTTGGGCCTTTGAGGTTCTTGTAGAACCTTTTCCATGTAGCGTCCTCAGAGCTATGATTAGGGCGACCAAGAAGCATGAATGGCTTGCTGAGACCCTTGCTGAGGACAGGGTCGAACAGTCGACCGTCGAGATCTATTCCTCCGCGAATTCTCGGGTCGGAGAGTGCTGCTTCGGCTGAACTGGCACCACCTAGCGAGTGACCTAGAGCAACGACCTTGTCACTGTCGACAGTACCAGGGAGGCCCTTGAGGACTCTGCGTTGAAAAGAAGGGCGAAGAATTTGGGAAACGACGAAAGAAATATCCCTTGCTCGGACCTTGCAGGGAGTCAGCAAAATACATACCAAAACTTGTGATATAAACATACCTGTGTCGCTCTCTCTAGGCTTTTAGTATCCTCGGGGATTTCTCCACCTTCGACTATCGTTCCATCAGGAAACTCGACAATGACAGCGTCGTAAGGATGATCGATGAGAACCACAACGTTTCCAAAACTTGCAAGCGAACGCGCCATGGCACTGTAAACCAGGCGAGAATTGCCACCTCCGGTTGAGAAGACGGTAAGGGGGAGCTTTTCCTTCTTCTCGTAGCCTTGGATCTTGCATTTCGAAGATTTAGATACAGCACAAACTTCCATCTCAAAGCTACTGAACGTATCGTTCGAAAGTCCCATTTTCTGCGCCTCTTGTCCATAGAGCTTTGCTGTGGCAGGTGGCATGTAAGCAACCTTTCTGCTAGAACAGGAGTCTTCATCGACAGGCCAGAATACTGAGGCTAGGACCTGTCTATGGCCTTTCTCTGGATCATACGGGTCGATGCGATGATTATCGGTCATGTCGTGGACGCGCATGGCGACGCCGTATGGTCCGCTGGGCTTGGGGATAAGGAGCGCATTGCCGAACCTAATGAAGGACAGGAATAAGAGCTGAAAATGCATGTCGAAGCTCCGTATAAAGGACTCTTGGTGAGAGAAGATTAAAGAATGTCAAGGTTGATTGATGATGTTTTTCTGTTTGAGTGATTGCTGTTGAGATTAACTAGCCTGAAGAGAGGAACAGGAAGCAGATATTTATATTATCTAAAGCGAAAGTTCTCTGTAATTCATCTTAGAAGCTCATTGGGCCAGAATACCTAAAATGTGGAATAGTTGTGTTCTCTGCGGCATTGATACATTTTCAAATCTTCTTTTAGGTAGGTAGTTTTTCAGTGATCTACATCAGCCCAACTACCGACCTTTCTCTACCATGCTCAAAGCAGTTAAGATCAGGCGAGCTAGGCGTCTTGTCAAGCCGCACCCTTGAAACAAGACGTGTCTGCTCAAGCACATGTGCAGAATAGCTCCTTGCGCTGACGAAGCTGAAGCTCAGCCAGCACCAAAGCTAGTAAGATGATTGGCTCAAAGCTGAGTCCTGACAGTAGCGTCGCTCAATTATTTCTCAATTGGGTATCGCGGCACAACCACGTTCATTTCGCTCAATCGATGCCGCTTTCAGTATAAACCCAGCCTCTTCTCCAGGTAAGCCACTTACTATGAGCCAAGTCTACGCATCGCAACCGACAACACAGTCTTGAAGATGCCACTTGGACCTTTTGATAGGCGGAAGAAACGATCACGATGTCTTGCATGTGCGGCAAGCCACTTCAAGGTTGGCACTCTACACTTCTCATCTACGTGTCTAATGCTCATGCTCAAAGTGTTCTGGAAGTTTTCCATGCAGCAACTGTACCAGGCGGCAGATCTGCTGCACCTTTGACACGCAGAAGCGAGATCGCATCCGGATCAACCATGTACCATCTGATGGCAATACTAACCCGACTCCAGCTGGTTCTTGCAAAGTCAAGGATCAGCCACACTCGCAGCTCGTTCTTGACCCCTCGAGTGAACAGACGTACTACTTTTCTCGCTACTTTGATACTTTTCTACGGCGCAACAACTTCTATCCAGGGAACGAATTCCTCACTGACATCTTGAGTTTGATGAAGGACCAAGGTTCAGGAACCTTTCTTCACGATGCTGTTCTTTCGCTTGGTGCCATGCAAGCTGGTAAATTGAACTCACCCGCTGGTTTCACCTCAAGTAGGAGCCGCGGTTTAGCTATGCATTACTATTCAAAGTCTGTGCTAGGTCTGCGAATTGCTCTTGAAAAGTTTGAGCAACTGCCCAGTGCTCGCTATCGTATTCTGTGGACCACCCACCTTTTAGGTCTTTTCGAGGTAACGAAAAACTATCATAGTACAAAGCTCCAGAGACTAATGATTTGAAGCTCATGAACGACTCAACGGGTCAAGGCTGGATCCAGCACCTGGTTCATGGTACTTCGAAGGCTTTGATCGCTGCCGGCCCAACATCATGCCAGTCAGGTCTTGGGAAGCGATTCTTCACCGAGATCAGAATCTTTGAAGTGTGTCGAGCTATCATTTTCAACGAACCTACCTTTCTTGCCAAGTCAGAGTGGAGACATCTTACCGAGAAGATGGAAACGGCCAAGAGTAACGACGAGACGAATTCTCTTGATGAGCTTCTGGATATTATCGTGCTGTGCTCAACTCTTCGCGTTCGGTAAGTATTGGCCGAGCAACACCAGGTCTGTCTGCTAACGCTTTTCCTCTCTAGAGCAAGCAATCTCATATATTCGCTGGCAAATAAGGGCCTGGCTATTTACAAAAGCGACTTGATGATGCATATGAAATCGCCCAGGAAGGTTTCCGCCTCAGGCAAACTCTAGTTGATTGGGAGGCAAAGCAGATACCCTCTCGCGGCCAGGCCACAGAGGTCTGCAGTATAGGCCACGGCAACTTTGCTTCACTGGCCAAGGCATTCTTCTCGGCAACAAGCATCTACCTCTCGGGAGTGTTCGACTATGAAATAACACAATGGCAGGACATGGGTATCGTGGTCCCAAATTTAAGCGAAGAGGAGATACAGTTGCATGTTGCTACGATTTTGGTGCACACAAATACGATTCTCAACGGCTCGTCAATTTCACCTTTGCTAGTACTGTTTCCCTTGCGAGTTGCTGGTGCTCGGTCTTGGAAGAGTTGGCAACAGGCCTGCACACTGCAGTATCTGGCTATAGTTGAGCAAACGTTTCCTGTAGCAGCTGCTTTTCAGGCTGATTTGGAAACGGTGTGGGCTCAGAGGAGCTATAGAGGGTAGAATCGATAGTCATGAATCTCGAACAATACGATCTTGGTTTTACCACCAATACTACGTCTTATCCAGCACCGTCCAATATCATTTTTTGCAGTTTTTACACATATTGGTGTACTACATTATCTGTCATAGAATCCATGCTATCCGCTAGTGTTTTCTGCTGCCTTATGCTTGGATGCTGACAAGGGCAGCTGACAGACCCAAAGGACGTTGCATCAGCACAAGTCCTACACCAAGATTAGGCATCAATTCACAAATCATACCGTTGCAAGATTGCCCATCATGTGATACCACACAGCCGCAAGTAACAAAGCTGATCACAGTTAAGAACCCACCCCAGCTTCGTCATACGACTCGTCAGAAAACCCCGCCACAGACGTATTTATTTGAGTAGATAGTGGTGTTGTGATGCCTGAAAGATCATCATACATCTGCAAGATCTCTAGATCAAGGCCCTATTATATGCCTGTTAATAATGCCTCTCTAGTTTCATACAGTCAGCACTAGAGCACCCCTCAAAAAGAAGCGTGATGTAATTATACATCGGTTCCTTGTCTTATCTAGTCCCATCTTCCTTGGTCTCGTCCCGACCCGCACAGAAAAGGGTCTTTGATATGGAGCTGATCATCCCCCGGTCTGAGGTGGATCAACCGACACGTCACACTCGCCTTTGTTTCTCACGCACACGCACCTTGCCTCTCGCGATGGGACCAATAGACACGATGCCCCGGATCTGCTGTTGCATCGCATTATACCTCAAAGGGCCTGTGTCATGCCTGCAATGGCGTCATGCCGTCCCTGGGCCGGTTTTTGTTCCCACAACTCTCCCGCCGCTATTAATCTTTAACGCGAACAGCTTCTCTTAAATAGATCTTGGTACCTGGGCGATATTTATTCAGGACCCTGACATTAGTTCGGCGTTTTTGTCACTTTTGAAAATGCCAAGAAAACCTCCATCCTTGCGTGGGCGATCGACAAGACCACCTACTGCTGGCTTGTCTCACTCTCGCCCGACCACCTCCCATCGACCAACTGCACCGACCAAACACACTAAACCTACTAAACCGACTGCTCCAATAAAACCAACAAACGGAAGGACATTGAAGCCCTCTACAGCTGGCGGAGGCTTATCGCAAAGATCAAGATCCCACGAAGCCGCCAGTCGCCGCCCACGATACCCTCCTACATCCAGTCCAAGAAATTCATACAATGAGCGCCCAAACCGGAGGGACAAGGGTTTCCGATCGGTCTCGCCTCGTGCTCGACCACCCCCGTCCGCACCTGCGGGACGATCCCTCAGGCGTCGCATGACTAGGGATTCAGACTGGATGTCGGAAGACGAGAGCAGACCACTATCGCGCCGACCATCTCCAGCCCCAGAACGTCGCCACGGACCTGACCGTGGCAGACCACATGGACTCGATACACCACCGTGGCCCAATTCTCCAAGAACACCTACCAGCACACGCCCCGCTCTGAGGTCTTATCTGACTGACAGCACACGTCCACATCCAAGAAGACATCAATCTTATGAGCAGCCACCTTCGCTAAGGCGCCCTCCTGGTGCAGGAAAGCGATCACCACCTTCGGGCTATAAGCCGGCGCCTCATTTGGCCGCGGAGATGCTTCGGGGGAGGCCTCTGTCAAGAGGACAATCACCACTTCGTACCCACGAAACACACCGTTCTTCAGACCCAGAGAAAAATCCAGCTCAAGATGGTTCTGGAAAAGTACCGCCAGCTCCTAAGAAACAGCACGTGCAACCTCAAGAGCAGCAGGATGCCAAACCAGCCGGAAAGGCAGCACAGGAACATCCCGAGAAGAAAGGCTTCGAATTCCTGAAACATCTCCCGCACGCTCATGTCACGTATGCAGGTGTCAAATCATTGAGCGAACACGCCGACACAGCCAAAGAATGGACCGACTGGTTCATGAATCTACGAAAGACTCCAGATGAGTTACGCGAGATATCAGCCAAAGTGACAACTGCAAAAGACACCATCACCCAAATACAGAACACGCTTGAAGCTCGACCAGACATCATCGACGGGGAGGATGCTCGCCCAATAAGGAAGCAGATTGACGAGGCCATCAAGAATGCCACTGCTGATTTGGACAAGATGACCAAGTTGCTCCAGGAGATAAGCAGCGATGGACTAGAAGGGACAGTCTTTGGCGGGCTTGAGGAGTTTTATAACTCGTACAAGTACAAAGACGAGTGGGAGAAGAAGATTAAGATGGCTGATACTGACCTTGAGAAGCAGTTGGCAGCTCTCAGCAGGCTCATGGTTAACATTTACTCGTAAGTCGAGAACCAATACATATATAGCTGCGCTTCCTGATAATTATCTTAGTCGCGCTCTTATGAAGCCTGCTCCACCTGGTCTTAACAACCCATTGCCACCGCCGGCTCCAGGAAAGTCTGCTGCATCAGCAGACGCGCGACGCTCGAGTTCTGTACACCATAGATCCAAATCAAGGGCGAGCTCAACTGGTTTGGATCCTCCTCCTGTAGGCAGATATCGCCATTCGATAGACAGTGAGTTTGACGGGTCGACGCATCCTGAATTAACCAATGAATCGAAGAGTGAGACCACAAAAGATGCAACGAAGGAAGCTGGTCCAGCAGAGACCGAGCAGAACGGCGACGAAAAGAAGTCTGACCTCGGATACAATGCCAACAAAGCTTCCACAGAAGCTCCAACTGGTGTGAAACCAAAGTCCGATCCTGATGCAACCGAAGAGCCATCAGTGCCGGCCGAAGACGAACCAGAGCAGCCAACAAACGAGGATACGGCCAAGAAAGAAGAACCCACAGGTATAGAGCCCGCGCAACCGACTCCCATAGAAGCAAAGGCATCAACGCACCCGCCACCAGTAGAAGACCCTGAAGATATCTTGCTAGACGCTGCTTGGAACGGTGACATCCAAGCCTGCACCGAAGCTCTACGCAACGCGTCCCCCTCAACCCGCGATCAACAGGGCCTCACGCCTCTCCACCTCGCAGCAGAGCGAGACCATCTGGCCATCGCAATGCTTCTCCTCGACAGCGGCGCCAACAGCAACGCTCGCGCCAACGGCGGTCGCACGCCTTTACATCTCGCCGCTCGGTATGGTTCTGCCGTGATAGTAGAATTCCTCGTCGACGACGGGCGCGCAGATCCAAATGCCCGGACAACAGATGGGCGTACGCCGTTGCACTACGCGGCAAGTGTTGCGGAGGATGGTGATGACGAGAAAAGGGAGGTTGTTAGGGTGTTGAGGGATTGGAAGGCCGACCCCACGATTGAGGATAATAAGGGCAGGACGCCGCGGGATTCGGCGCAGAAGAGGGACTATTGGGATGTTTCGTCGACACTGAGACGGGCGGAGAAGAAGTGGGAGGAAGAGCATCATCCTCATCATCAAAATTGGTTTCAGAGGCATGGGCTCAAACGATGATGTGATAATAAGCTGGGCGTTGAGCGAAGGGTCTTGTTTTGATTACTGTTCAAGGATATAGCGTCAATTTGAGATGAATAGTTTCATTTGGTTTACAGCCTATTTGATATATACCATCAATTCAATCAATCTCGTATGTCAAGATGTGATACACCTATCACCAACCTCGCTAGAGAGAATATGGTACCATAGAACAGGTAAAGTGAGAGAACGGGATCGGCTTCTAATGAGAAATTACGTCCATATTCAGCCAGTCTAAATTATCAACAGAGTTTAAAGATTAATTTGTAGTCGATGAACTATTGACGTTCGATAATTATCAAGTTGTTGTAATTGCGGTGTAGAATTGTTTTGGTCAGTTAGATTTATAGACACTAGCACTCAAACTATAACCGTCTTTTCTATTGTGCACAAGCCTTGTTACAGGAATCAGTACTTGGGATACAATATGCAATGCAGAATTAGTGTGAAAGTGTTCGGCGAAAGGGAAAATACGGCAAGCTCCGTAACCGGGGCCTCCGCTTCAGTGCCGGGCAGTCCGATTGCGGAGCCCCGGATGCGGAGTCCAACCTCCGTCATTGAAGCATATAATAACGGCATTATTAGACAATTCCATTCTATCAATTATTCTCAAATAATTCTCTAAAGGCCATGTCTCAGCAAGAAGAATTTAGCGAAGCCTTCAACAAGGGCCTCAAAGTGCGCGGAGAGGTCCTTGGCGAGCAATATGTCACCAAGGCAGTCGCTGGCATGCAGAATGAATATTGGAGGCCAGCACAGGAGCTCATAACAGAGTATGCGTGGGGCAACGTATGGACGCGTCCTGGTCTTGACAGAAAGCAGAGGAGTTTACTCAGTAGGTGAGACAGCAAGATTACCTGAGCAACGTTTCTGACAGAATCACAGCCTTGGCCTTTTTGACCGCGCAGAAGGCGTATCCAGAGTTGGCGCTGCACACCAAAGGCGCGCTGCGGAATGGATTGACAGAGATTGAAATCAGAGAGGCGGTTCTGCAGTCTATGATTTATCTTGGCGTTCCTGTAGGGATGGAGGCTATGAGGGTTACTGAGAAGGCTATACTGGAGTTCAAGGAGCAGAATGGTGGGGATGCAGGTGAGGTCAGTAGTTCAAAGGCTGGAGTTCGAGAACAAGTATGATTTAGAGAGTTGTGTACAAACAAAGCTTTTCTTATCTATTCATCCGTGAATGGTTGAACTGACTCAGATATATCAAAGTCGTGATGAGTTCCCTTGTTCCATGCGGATAAAAGGAAGAGGCGACATGAATGTGGACCGACCCCACCGATCAATCACCTTATTTACCCCTCCTCGTGCTCCAACACCAACTCGTGTCATATATCCTTGATCGATATCAAGTATCACCACAATGGCTTCCAAGATCCAAAACGTGACGGAATTCTCATTCGTCGCTCTCAACGATGGAGTCAACGTCTTTGATGAATCTTCAGCCGCGGCCAAGACTTATCAAAATGTCCTCGATACAGCGCTGAAGCAACCCGGCGCACGACGTGTCTACACTGGTCTCGAGATTGAGAACCCTTCTACTTTATGGCTGTTTCTCGACTGGGAAAGTCTTGAGGATCATCAGAACTACACCCAGACCGCGTTAGTTCATCAGCATTCAATATTTGCGCAGTACTGACATTCACAGCGACCACGGCCCCGTTATTGAATCTCTCAAACCTCTCGTTGATTTCACCAAATTCACAAAGAAACACGTTACTCTGACTCCCTTCCCCCCAGATGACGTTCTAAGCAAGGAGCGCTCACCAGTGACTGAGGTTCTTCTCGCCTTCTTCCCCTCAGACTACGACGTTGCATCCCGCGCCACCGCAACAAGACGACTTGAGGAATTCGCAGGCAGAGCTCTCAAGACATCCGCCGACTGGCGAGGCATTAGCTATGGCTGGAGCGTCGAGAACGACGTCCCCGTGCGAGGCGACGAGAGCAACTCTGGCGCCATGCTTGCTGCTTTCATCGGCTGGCCTAGCGTCGAGGCTCACCAGAAGTTCCGTGAGACGGGGGATTTCAAGGATAACATTGGCTTGTTGAGGGAGATACCCGGTCTGGTCAAGTTGAGTGCGTTCCACGTGAGCTGCGTGAGCAAGGGGGCTGAGGGGCTTGCAGAGCGTGATGCAAATAAGGCTCATGACCATGGACACGGACAAGGCTGCGGTTCCGGTGGGTGCTGTTGATTTGTACATGTAGTCCAGTAGTCCAGCATCAACACAACTTCATGATCACATTAAGCAACAATAGAAGAGTTTAATAAACTTCGGCATATCAGGGTGGGATTCCGGCCCAGGTGGCTAGATCGACTCCTAGAAGCTGTTCGTCTAATCGATACTTGAGCAAAACAAGTAAGAGTAAGGTTGTAGTTACGAGAACTTAGCATGCGTTTAGGTACTGTTGCACTGCATAGGCAACGAGTAACGGAGGCTTATCTCAGCTGCTGACAGGACACAAACAATGCTCAGAAGATCTCTGAGGACAATTCCTGTTGGAGATAAGAACTAGCAACCACAACAAAAAAACGGATGAGCATATACCTTCATAAGACTCAAGCTCGATCAAAGATGAACCAAAGCCTTGAATTCTGCAAATATCGTGTATCTGATCTGATATTATTCGACTACAAAGTCTCCGCCCTCCGTAAACTCATTATGCATACTAAACTCTTCAAACTGCGCAGCCAAGTCCTTGACCTGCCCGTTACCAGGCTTCGTCGCCTCCAGATCAAAGTCCAGCACAAAACTCCCAAACGTGCCCTCTGACGTGTGCTGCTTGGAGCCTTCCAGATCACGCATCAGCTTGTTCGCCTCAGCGGCAGACATGCTCCCGTCCCGCATCGCCATGGCGAGAAGGCCCTTCCCAACAGGTTCGAAGACGGGAAAACAAGCGCCCAGGTCTTGACACGCGGCGAGACAGACGAGGAAGTAGAAGTGCGAGTTTGGATTTTCGTCAATCCCGCGAGTTCTGTGTTTTCTACCAAAACCTCCGGCGCGCAGACTCTGTTTCCGAAACGCTGCGTCTCGGATGATGGTGTTGCTGACGTGGACTACCGCTGAGCTGAGAACGCTGATTGAGTGGGCGCGAGGATGGTGAAGACGGCTGATCAGAATCAGACGCTGGAGCTGGTTTATCGACGCGCGCAAGACGGCTCTGGGAGACTGCAAGGAGGTAGGGTGGAGTTGGTGGCTGCTAAGATCTATGATGAAGGGGTGGAAAATATGTGTAATAGCGACATGAAGCAGAATACTGTTGTTCACGTTAGTCGTGATGCACAACTTAATTAACTGATAATCTTACTTGAACGCTAGAACATGGTCTGGCATATACCTCGGGTCGACAGAGGACATCTCTGGCGGTAATGAGTTCGTAAAAGAGAGGAGCTTCTGATATTTGGCCTCGACGAAAGCCAGAGGAATCCTCATCGGGTTTTCGGACTCATCTCCGTGCTGGGCGAAGTAAACAGCCACAACTTCCTGCATTATGGTCCACAGCTCACATAGTGCTTGAAAGGTTTTGCCTGCATAGTCAGGTATGAAGTGTCGAGGCCAGTGAACTGCTAACCTTTCGTCTATGGTGTCCTCGTTGTTCCTGCCAGGAACTGGAAACATTGGAGGGAACGCTATTGGCTTGGTCGGGACCCAGAAGGAGTTGAGTCTGCAGTCTTAGCAATGTCCTCGACGTTGAATAGATCAGTGCACTTACGTCAGATAGCTGTACGCTCCCCAGGCAGTATGGGCCATTGCTCTCTTGGTATCAGGCTCCAAGCTATCGAAAGATGCGGCGTTCTCTGGGGTATGCTGCACGCCAAAGAGCTTTATTCGCTCCGCCATTGCGCGACCATCATTTAGAAGATCGTTGCTCTCAATGTCTGATCTCTGGAGATGACAGGTGACGCTTAGCATGAGAATAGCAGCTACGTTGACGAGAGAGTCGGTCGATCGCTCAGCTCGCCACAAGACACCAGCGTCTCTCATGAAGTCCTGGCTGAGAGCGCCGACCGCTTCGTCGATCACTGAGTAAGCTTGCTGTATGGTGGGTCAGAGTCAGAGTCAGCTAGTGGTCTTGAGATGACAGCAAGTGGCGAATGGCAACATACACAAGCGTGGGCCAATAAGGCGTTTACCAGAAAAGAAGAGCAAAACTGGTGGCGGTGGTGGACGAGGTCATGGATAAATAGATCGGGGTCAAAGAGTCCAAAGATTGGATGATTGCCTTGCAGGTAGAGGGAGATGGCGCTAGCAGCAACCTCGTCCTCGATAGAAACACCAGTCCAGTATCCAATCTGCAACTGGTGTAACCTCTCGTCACAGTACTGGTCTCTATGGGGACCGACGGCATCTTCCTCCTCCTTGATGCTGGGTTGCTCGTAGGACTGGGTGTTTGACGTAGTGCCAGACTGGTCATTGCTCGACGATGTTGACGGTGACATGGTGTCCGACGGCGACGAACCATCAAGCAAGAGGCCTTGAGATGAGCGTTGGACAGGCCTCAAACGAGGGTCGGCGCTCAAAGAGGGCACATCTAGAGGGAACAGAGTCGGATACGCCATGCGATGCCGTACAGTCAGCTCAAACTCGAGAGCCGAAGACGTCGGCGGCGATATCGCCTGGGCAGTCCGTATGCTGGAAGGCTGATGCCTCCCATGCATACTACCCTGAATGGAGGACAAGGCATCGGACAAGTTGCTGGTGTTTCTCAGATGGCGGTGAGCGGCGAGTGCTTCGTCTTCGGGCAGCGACATCAACAGTTCGAGGATATCACGATGCTCCTTGAGCTCCCTCTCTACGTTGGCCAGATGGTCGACGCTGTAGACACAGGTGGTCCCCCATCTCTCACACTTGGAGCAGCTGGGTCTTTTACCATCACACTACGAGTAGTGGGTCAGACATGAGATGAGATGAGGCGAGGTGGGTGATACAGGAAGACAAAGCACAACTTACACGGGCTTTTTTGAGTCGGCAATTCTCACAGGCATTGGGTCTGTTTGCCCGTCTCCGCTTGGCAACCCGTGTATCTGGGTCCTGGCCCCCGGGACCTCCAGAAGCATCTGGAGCAGGGAGGATTGGCTTGAACTGGGCGCTCATGGCAAAGACGCCCCGCGGGTGTCGCTGCAGCCCAAGTACCGGTAGGCAGGGCGTGTGTAGCGTGGGAGTTCCGCAGTGATCAGCCCGTCCAAGGGTGCGTGGTCCCCTGGACGTGCTAGTGACTATACGTCAGAGGTGCAGGTTCTCTTCGGCGGTGATAAAGGAGGGGCCCGTGAGTCTGGGGTTGTTGCAAAGGGGGCCACTAGAGATATCTCGATCGTGGAGTTGACAAGCCTCCCTGAGGATCGGATCCGGCAGAGACAGGTTGAGAGGTTTTCAAGCTGGGTTCTGATTCGGCAGATGGATTTCTTAGCCTGTTTCTGACATCATGCCCGCCAGCCTCTTCACGCGACTTTACTGTTTAGAGAAAGGATCAGGAACCCCGGCTATGGCTCGGGTGTAACAGAGTTGAGCGCATATCAAAGCCATGTTGTCGCATCGACAAGCAAGAAAGTCCAAGATTGAGGCATAGACTAGATGAGGCATTTAGTCCGGCATAGTTGTCATATCTAGCAGGCGAGAAACAGTATGTATGATATGCTGAAGCACAAGAGTTAGTCGGAGCGTGCAGATTGATTCACGCTAAGGACAATCAGCCCAATGGAATGCCTCCCAATCTCCCATCATGACTCAATTTCAGAAGAGTCCGCATACAAATCCTAAACTTTAATCGATGCAACGTAGTTGTCCATCTAATCATACCATGTGATTCTCATCTCACGTGAACCATACACGTCGGCTTGTTACACGACCTCAATAACTATGCCAACTTCTCTCTCCAATGTTCAGTCCCACATACAACACGTCGTCCGCCTGTTGGATATCATGAAGCAATGGCTTCTTATCATGGCTTTCCTAATGAGATTTGATTTCAATCAGAGATGCCAGAGCACGCTTACTTGTCAACTATCTAGCCCAAAATATACGTCACGTTATACAGACATCTACTAGTATAGGATTGCGGAGAGTTTGAGAAAATATTGTCTTTCAGGAATTTCTCAAGTATCCTTCTTGGACTGACCAAGGGCCCGCACTGTAATGTGTTGTATGCACTGCTGCGATGGCGAGTTCGAGCTCGACTTAGGAAGACATAGGTATTTGAGTTACAACTATGTGATATATCCTTAAACATGGGTTGAATTTGACGTGGATTGTGCTTATTTACAATCATTGGATTGGTTTTCGCGGAGAAGTCTTCCACAGCTCAAGTGTAACTAGCCTATCCCTCGCTAGAATGACCAGACAAATTGATGAACAATAATACTTAGTTAGGGGTGAGCTACTAAGATCATAACAGAAGCACATTCTTTTTGAATTTATTCAAAGAGATATGAATTTAATTCTAATTTGTCAAAGCACATTCTCGGTTGTCTAGATTGAGATGGAAACAAGTCTGGGCAGAGAAACCAATGTTGACAGCCCGGACTTGCCAAGACACATTCACGACAGATTTAGTCGATGAATCATTGAAACTATATCTCGGTCTCAGTTCCTCCGTTCACAGGTTCTGCGATAAACAAGATAGCCGTCTGGTCATGACTACGACGCCTATCTCTCGGATCGTTGAAAAGGTACCCGCGGATCCAGGAACCGACCGCCGGTTCAGGTACGCACTCAACGCTGTCGCCACGCAGTCAACAGCTGCTTATTCCTACAATCCGACGTTTCAGGACTAGTCTGTACAGTAATCTCAACACACTCATACAGAACGTGATAAGTAAAGACACCAACAACTGCATCCAGCCAGTGGGGCACCCCGGAAGCAGCCACCCCATCCGCTTTCAGCAACTCTAAACCATCGACTAAGAACCTCGATCCCATCACAATCCAAAGAAATCACAGCTAACTTGGTAATGGCTCATAGAAGTTCTGATGCCTTTGAGTAGTGGGTGGGGAGCTGATTCCTCCGAGACCAAACATCTACCAGACGTTTTCCTGTCTCATCCTGAAAAATGTCATTTTGTTTTACTCTCACCAGATCCTTGGGCTCTCGTTACATAGGTCCTTCTCTTTTGTTCTGGCCTTGAGCGGCCTCGTCTTCAGATATGGCAGCACTCGAGCTGTATCATCATGATCCCTCGTTCATTCCCGCCGTTGTTGTCCTGGGGCTGTTTTCTGCCTCGACGGTAGCATGTTTACTACAGATGATACGATGTAGAACTTGGTTCTTTATTCCATTCACTTTTGGATGCGCAAGTAAGTGGCAAAAACGATCAAGTCCTCCTGTGGGCAGTAACTGACCTGCCAAAGTCGAGGTGCTAGGATATGCTGGTCGTGCAATATCAGCAACAGAGTCACCCAACTGGTCTACCGCGCCTTACGCGATACAGACCTTTGCGCTGCTTCTGGGCCCAACTCTGATGGCTGCAACAATATACATGATTCTCAGCAAAATCATCATAGCTTTAGACGCAGATATTTACGCCTTGGTTCCAGTCAAGGTGATTCCAAAGACCTTTATCTTTGGAGACTTGATCTCGCTCGCAGCACAACTCACAGGTACCCAAACGCTCTCCACACAATGACTATTGTACTAATTCGAACAAAAACAGGTGCCGGTATCTTGATCAATGCCAAGTCATCCAACCAACAGAGAACAGGCCAATTGATCATCGTCGGTGGACTCGCGTTCCAAATCTACTTCTTCGGCTTCTTCACCTCCGTTTTGCACGTCACCCACAGCCGCACAGTCGACGCTCCAACTCGCCAAAGCACGACTATTACAATGCCCTGGAAACGTTGGATATTCGCCCTTTACATCGCTTGTGGGCTTATACTCGCTCGATCAGCCTACCGTGTCATTGAGTATGCAACAGGTCCAAAGGGCGTCGTCCAAGCTACCGAAATCTACTTTTACGTATTCGACGCAGGCTTCATCTGGACCGTCACTGTCCTCCTGAACGTCTTCCACCCAAGACAACTAGCCACGGTATCTACCGACGATTTAAACGATGTCGAAAAAGTCATTGTCACGCCGTCGAAACCTGTTATTCTTCGGTACCAGGCACCACAAACGCCTCCCAGATATGCGCCGCCGCCGCCTTTTCTACCTTCGTATGCAAATCTCCGGAATCGCGGGCCCTACTATTACCCTCCTCCTCAATATAAGAATCAACCTTATATACAATATCCACCGGCGTTGCATTACTATCAGCAGCGAAGACCACCTACGCTGGTTCACCATCGTCCTCGGACCAGCAGGACGAGCAAGAGCTTTAACCCATCCTTGAGCTCTGCGTCTAGTGTAGTCAGCATATACAATCCTCATACCGGTCAATACGAGCCCTTCAGACGCTAGTAGTTGTGGTCTGGTTTGGGGTTGGGGGACAACTTTGGCAGGGTCTTGTAGAGTATAGCATGTAAACGTCAGATGTGCCTTAGAGAGGTGGCCCAAAAAAGATGGGTAGCTCAGCAGATACCAATTTTCCTATGTTACAGAAATTTGTACATTATAAAGATATAGATCAATCACCAAATGTCTGATAAATGTGATTTATTCTCAAATGGACAGAAGTCTACGTCCTAACAAGAAGAATCTGATCGTGTAATTGCAGTCCTGCATCTCGCTCCAAAGTACAATCTCTTAACGCCAACACACCAGCCATCAATAAAACAATTCCAGAACCTTCTGCATTGTAGTCTTCTCCACGACAGAATCCCCGGTCGCTTTACCGGTCGAATCCGTAAATGTCGACACAAACGTCCTGCCCTCGATACAGCCCACATTCGACTGCCGAACCTCCTGTCCATCCCTAACGGCCGCAACCATGATACAATTCGTCTCGTTGAACTTTGAACTGAGATTGAATCCCGTCTCAAACCCAATGGCGACGGTCTTGCCAAGCGGACGCATGGCGGTGCCCTGCTCAATGAGATACACATTGTACGCTTCGATGTCCGTCGCTCCGTTCCAACTGACGTACCCCAGGACTGACTCGGCGGCCTTCTCCAGCACCAGTGCAGGCGACCATTGCATCGGAGTTCCCTTCCACACATCCTTAAACGCCCGATAGCTTGTTACCGAGTCATCATGGCCGAAACGTGCCTGCCAGCGAAGATCATGGCCATCGTCGGGTCCATACTCATGCACCACGCCTCCAGCTCCCCAGCTCATGAACTGATTCCCATTACTCAGACCCAATTGGTAGCTTCCAAAGTCTGGGGAGACCTTTGCACGGTCGGGTTGCAGCGTGCGCAGGACCTTGGGTTTCTCCTCCGCGTTGGGCGGCAGCTTGAGCTTGAGCAGAAGGCCACGCGAAGATGTCTTGCCAGAGTCTTCGTGACTATTGTGGTTGTCAAACATGCTAATAATCATGCCCTTAGATGTGACATTGTGCGCTCGGACATGGTTCTGCCACCGGAATCGGCCGTGGGGTGGTAAGGCCCCAAAGTCTCCTCCCTTGGTGTTGCCTCTCAGCTCCCAGAGGATTCGGCCGTTGGTTCGGGAGATGAGGTAAACGGACCAGAAGTTGCGGCTGCTGATTAGGAACGAATCGTGACCTACCGCCTGGATCGAGTTGAGGTGGAAAAAGTCGTACGGAGACATGGGGCCCCCGTTACCCATGGCCGTGATAAGAGGGAGCATAGAGTCCTCGGGCCAGAAGTGGTCAAGCGCACTCCAACTGAAGAGGACGTCCTGCGTCTCAATGTCGATCTCGAAAAGCATCGAATCAGACACGTAACCTTGTTCTGGCCCTCCCATATCCGTAAGGTTATAAATAGTGGTGTTGTAAGCCGTGACCAGAATGGTTCCCCTCGTCGTCAGTTCTTGCTCGTGAAAGTCCAGAGTGCTGAGGAACTTTTGGCCAAACATGTTGGAGATGGCAGCGTCGAGGTGAATAACCGTCTTCTCGTACTCGTTATTCATGATGATAACCTCGCCAAAACCGTGGCCTTGCTTTTTCGCGCCGCGCCATAGCGTCATGTATTGTTCGTGGTGGATCGTCTGTACACGGAGACCCTCAGACTCGATCGGCTCTTCGTCGTGGGCGTATATCATCTCGGCATTCTGCTTCATGATGAACGAAGCAGCCTGCACAAGACCTCTGTCGCTTCCGCTGGACTGGGGTGTGATGAAAACGTAGCCCTTTGCGAGCTCTTTTCCGTTGGGCGACCAGTCGATGTGAGGTGGTTTATGCGGCGAACTTTTGAAGCGGCGGAACGCAAAAGTCTTGTCGTTCTTCGGCCTTACGACCTCGAAGTTACTCCATGAACGGAACGTCTTGAAGCCTTTTTTGTCGACACTTGCTTCACCAGTTTTGGCTTCTTTCACTTCTTTCACTTCTTTCACTTCTTTCACTCCTTTCGCTCCCTTCGCTCCCTTCACTCCCTTCACTCCCTTCACTCCTACAGCATCTGCCTCTTTTGCGTCTTTCGTCGGGAGTATCGGCGGTGGTGGACTGACATCGTCGGATTGGGGAATGGAGAAGCAATACCACCAAAGCAAGATATTAAAAGAGATGACGAGAAAGACGAGTCTCTTGACCCACGGCGAACCAGATATGACGACCATGATGTGATTTCATAGCACAGAGGACGTTGGTCGCAAGGCGAGACAGACCCTGGCGGGCGGGCATATAAAGCTGTTCAAATCATACGCAAGGGAGCGCGAGCATGGTCCCTGACTGACATCCCATATCTTGCAATATGCATTTTCTGGAATGAGCCCCTTCCTTGGGAAATTGGGACTCGCATTACACGAGGCGCGCGCTGTGTGTTGGGACTTGTCCAAGGGCTGAGTCTAAAATCCTCCCTTGAAGTGGTCGCAGTGGTGATTGGTGATGTTTCAGCTTGTAAACGGCTGTGGAAATAGAGCTGAAAAGAAAAGAAATGCGATGTATTCCATTTGTGTAGCTGACTATGTGGTACATTGAAGAATAATTGTGTTTTAGATACTAAGAATAGCTTGATTTATTGGTAGTAGCTAGAGGGTTTGTCGACGTCAATATTGGTACAGTATTAAACACTACAATGCCATGTTGCGATAGCAAAGTCCCTAGAAGTCAGGAATTTTCACGGCCAATGGCAAAGGTTGCGTGACAATTCCTCACCAAATAAGCCTGACACACCACCAAGCCACGGGCTGATAAAAAGCCAGGAAATATGGTCAGTCGTCAATGATACGGTATCCTCACCCTCAAAACATGCAATTCCTCCCGTTCCTGTCGACACTGAGGGGTTAGACCACACGCCCTACGACAACAACTCCATCACCCCGCCAGAGGAAAAATCACGTCAACCGCCCAGACTTTTCTCTCCTCCAGCTGTTAGGTAATTCAGCCTCGATGTGGGGGGGTGGAGGATGTATAAACCACCAAAAAGTTCTCCAAGTCGCAATCACGACTGTCTCACTTTCTCAAACACAAAATAACTCAAGATAATAATCAATCATGTCGTCCAACGGAGCTGAACGCCTCAAGAACAGGAAACCCATCAAGAAGCCCGTCCCGGCCTATCTCCCGGCCCCGGGCTCCGTGCTGACCGTTGATAAGGCCTTGTACACGGCTATCCGCGAGGCAACCCGGGAGCTCGTCGAGGAGTTTACCCTGCCGATTCGATCTGGAAAGGCGTGGAAGGCCCCGGCTGGATCAATTGTCAAGATCAGCACGCCCGAGGGGCCTCAAGTTGGTAAGCACATCTACTCGGCTGATGGTGGTTGATGAGTGGTCAAGAGTGAGAAGAGAAGACGACAAGACTCTATATCATAAAACACCTCACTTACATACCCACAGGCGACTTAAACATTTGGAACGCTCATAACCCCCGCGAGCGCTTCTGGGCCAGCCGCACCAAGCAGCTCCACGCCTCTCACGTCTCAACCTACGACCGCCTCTGGTCCAATCTTCCTTACATGCGTCCCTTAGCCACCATCCTCACCGACAGCTTGGACTGGTACGGCGCAGATGAGCACGGCGGTCGGGTGCACGATCTGCTAGGTACGCGGTGCGACCCATACATCAACACCGTTCTCAGCGGGGGCCAGTACAACTTCCAGTGCCACTCCAACCTGACGCGCGCGGTGCTGCCGTGGGGGCTCAATGAGCAGGACGTGCACGATGTTATCAACATCTTCCAGGTGACGGGATTAGATGAGCAGGGGCGGTATTTCATGAACCCCTGTCCCGCGGAGGCGGGTGATCATATTGAGTTTCTGGCTGAGCAGGATCTTTTGATGGCGTTGAGTAAGTCATGAAGTGGCATTGTGTGAGAATAAGTTGCTGACTTTGATAGGCACGTGCCCTGGTGGTGACCTCTCTCTTTGGGGTTTTGGAGAGGATAGTGAGGAGGAGATGATCAAGTGCTGCCGTCCTCTCAAGGTCGAGGTATATCGTCTCAAGGACGAGAATCTGCTACAAAAGAACGGATGGAAGCCAGCTGAAGTTTCGGGTTACAGCGGACGTCACGGATTGGATGTACCGCTGGGTGAGAAGCGAGAGGAGAAGGCTTAAGAGAATAGACAGTAGACCATATCCTATTTCACTACCTTTGACAATCTTTTTTCTCAAGCATACATATCCCTATAGACCACCATACTCACAATCACTTTGTCTTCTCAGCCTTGGCCTCAGCGCTCAGAAGCGACTCATCACGATGCTGCATCAGCGCAACAAGCGCACCTCCAGGCCCAGACAGCAAAACACTCGTCACCACGCCTCGGGCAAGATTAGTCCTCTCCTCGCCGACCTTGAGCTCAGGCCGGACCTCCAGCAGCTGATGAAGCGCCCAGATGAGCCCCGCAACAGACCCAGTCGCAAGATCGTAGATGAGAAAGTTGTGGATGGCCGCTGCGGCACTGGACATGGGTTCATACGAATGCGGCGCCGCGTCGGGAACAAAAACCCTCTTCATGGTGAGCGACTCTGCAACGCCGTCGGGGAACAAGCCCGGGAGTACATTCGCTGCAATGAGAATCGCGTATGTGGTCAACTGTCCTACAACAGCGACATTCCACGCAAAGCCGTATGCATGCGACAGAGCAGTCTTGTCAAGAACTACCTTTGGCTTGTTGGCATCTTGACCAACGCTCAGACGCTTGAGGATGATCGTGAAGACAGCCTGGCAGACGAAAATGTAGATGGGAGCGATGGACCAGACAGCATTTGCCCACTGTCGAACGTTGTGGTTGGAGAAGGGATAGGCCATGAAGATGCAGGGCAGGATGTAGCCCAGAAGAAAGGACGGGACGACTGTATGCAGGCTCAGATAGTCGCGAACATGAACGTTCTGAGACCACGTCGCTCTGGAAGTCCAGATGAGATGGATGAGGTAGTACAGCGGTGCAACAAAGCCAAAGCCAAGCGTCTGCGTCACCAAACCCCATACAATGCCACTGAGAGTCGTAAGCTCGGAACAACATCAGCAGCATCAAGGACAGACTCACTTCAGCACAAGAGGACTCCAACCAACCGTCCTCTGGCTCTCAATCAAAAAGATAGTGAAAATAGGAATGATCTGCCCCGCAAAGCAGAACGTAAGCAGCGAGAGCTCCGGCCTCGATCCATCCGTGACATTCGCCCAGATGACGTTGGAAAAGGCGAAAAAGCCATCCAGCGCCGGGATGCCCACGTAGCGCTTGAGCAGCAATCTGTCCGTGTCGGGAAGAAAACGCGGCAGCGCATCTTCGGTGATGCCGTTTATCATATCAGAGTAGCCATTGCGGTCGAGCTGGAGAAGAAGCGCGTCGAGGCCAAAGAGGGTGAGGAGGGCGAGGATGATGATGGTGGGGATGCGGCTGGAGAGGCTGGGAGAAGATGCCATTTTGGTGAAAGATGTGTATCTTGGTGGTCACTGTTACTTTGATTGTTTAGATGAGAGACGAGAAAAGGATGATTGACTTGAATCTCAGCCGAAGGTGTTGGGATAAGCCTCGTGCCCTACACTCCAATCCTAGTAGGTAGTAAGCAAGCCAAGGCTCGTTATTCCGTCACGGTGAGTTTTGTTTGGAGTCAGCATAACGTGTACAATTACACATACTCTATCACGCTCAAAAAAAGAGGCACTGCTTATTAAAAGCCAGAACCAATTCATTATGCTTATTTGCATCGATTATTAGGTACAGCCAAAACCAATATTCATCGCGTCGTCACCAACTGAGGTACCATTTCCTTCATCTGTCAACGTCCAGCGTCAAGAGTAGCATGCCTCGTTACGCACATTCCATCTTAATCCATTTTAATTCCAAGCAGTGCAAGCAAACACACATACTAGTGCCACATCCATGTTGTATCGTCGCAGTTCACCTCTTGGTGACCCTTGACCTGCCCTGAGTTTTGGCCTTCGTGATCGTCTTGCGCGCAGCCTTCGTCTTGGTCTTGGCTTTGGATTTGCCCGTCGTCTTGGTATTGCCGTTGACCTTCTCAAAGTACGCGTCGACAAGTGATTTGGCCACCCCCTCCATGTACGCTTGAGGCTCCCAGGTCATTTGGCTACCTTCGTAACCCACCCATTCCACATACACCTGCTTCTGCTTGTTCCTGTTGCGGTGCTTCCGGATCGCAAAAGCTTGATACAAGCCGGGGTTGAGGGGATTCTCGGGTCGTCCGTCGGGGAAGGTGCGCCAGAAAGCAAAGAGCGCCTCGGGGTTGTCGGCGTGGAAGATTTCTTCGTCCTCCCAGGTGTCCTCACCCTGCTCCCACTCGACGTGAAGTTGGATCTTGTCATCAAGCCAGCGATAGTCCACGATACGCTTGAACGGTTCCTTCTCCTCATCTTCCTCTGCCTCTGCGTCCGCCTCCTGTGCTTCTTCTTCCACTTCGTCGGCCTCGACTTGTTTGGGCTTGTGGGCTTTCGCTTGGGTCGCGCGCGACGGGTGGGGGACGCGACGAGTTGCCCTTATCATGCCGCCCCTAGGGGGGCCCGTGAAAGGGAATGATGTAGCAGATGACGTCTTTGTAGAGGGCGCCTTTGCAGCGGATGCTCTGGGCGGAGGAGGAGGAGAGGATCCAAGAATCGGGGACGATTGCCTTATAGGAGACGATCTCGCGGCTGGGGAGGACACGACGCGAGAAGCAGACGCAGCTGACAGCCTCTTAAGCGCTGGCGATGAGCGCGCGGTGGAGGTGCTAGTGCGCTTCTGCGATTTGGGGGGAGGCATAGTGATGGTAGATTCCCGACGTCGGCTAACGATGGTGATGTCGCCGGTCTTGTCGTGCGCCGAGGTTGTAGCAGAAACGTTACTCAGTCGCGAGCGCTGTTGTTTTTAACGGCAGGTCAGCAAGTAGAAAACAAACACACGAGGCAGTGCCAACGCAGCGCGGCGCTTGCATACCTAGGTAAGTATAAGTAGGAGATGGAACGTACGGGACTGCGACCTTCCGGGTCTGTATAGCGATCCACAGCGCGTTTGGCAAGTCGCTGGCGGTCTTTGATGGAGTATGTTTTGGATTGCGAGGCGGTAAGAGGCATGTTCGGCGGAGGTGGTCTCTCGGCCGGCTGTTTGAGCGGTGATGAGAGAAAGTTGAATAGCGTATTCATAGTGACAGGAAGACAGAAAGTGACAGAAGCACGTAGCGTAACAAACAATGACAATGCACACAAGACAAACGATTGTTCAGATTGACTGACGTTTGGAGCGGGATGAAAAGAGGGCGGGATAGGATGGGACGGAACGGGAAAGTGCTTGAAGCTTTTGTCTTACGTTGATGAGTTGTTTGCCTTGTTTACTTTTTGTTTGCATCTATCTTCGCAGCCGTTACAAGGTTTATATCCGTACAGAGACACCAAATAACAACCATCCATGATGCGCGGGGGAAGCTTTCACATCGCATGAGCCGAACGCGACAGGGGACCAGAAATGGACTAGCGTGCGGCAGTCTCCACCAAACAATCACCCAAATAACACCAAACCACTAGAGGAAGTATTATTTATTATTCTGACACCAAATAAAGCAAAGCAGAAACAAAATCCCTAATAAACAACCAATTGTGCGAAATAAGGGCTATACTTGTATAGCAATAGAACGAGGATTTGCCCAAAGAATGAACCTGGGTAGCTTACATAGCAGGACGGAAGTAGCCGAGCCAATCAGATCAACCACCACAAACAGCCTACACAACACCTGGTAAAAAGAAAAACATCACCGACTTCCAGAACATTAATAGAGCAAAAGGAAGGGTCTGGCCGGGGATTGAACCCGGGACCTCTCGCAAGCTAAGCTGTAGGGTTTTCCCTAAGCGAGAATCATACCACTAGACCACCAGACCGGATCAACTCACGTGATGCTAATTGCTGATCAACGACGAGCAGACAGGCGTCTTGTATGGAGTGCTGCAAAGACAATCCAAAGAATCATTCAGGCAGCAAGTTAGAAAGAGAAGCAATAGAAAATAGTGGTAGACGAGTGGGAGAAAAGTCACTGGTGGTTTTGGCTCAGTTAATGGAACGTAACGATGGGAGGACCAGAATTGTAGGGACAGATAGATCTTCTCAGGCGGCAGCATGTAGGGTAGTTTTTTAGCACTCTGGATGTAAAATAAATTTTATGGTTAGTCGCGTATTTAAAAGTTTACAGTCATTATTTCACAATATTATACGGTATTCTCAATTGAGAAAGAAAACGTCTGTGACTACTCCAGTTGGTGACCGTTTACGGGGAAGCTTGGATTGGCTTTTGCTGTCTACTTCGCCGTCGACCAGGAATATATAGGGATAAACTTAGACTCTTCATTGAACGTGCTTAATCATCACTTTTGTCATGATAACAAGAAATAGAATCGCGGTAGCTTTTAGCATATCGTCTAGCCATTAACTGCAACATAATCGTCAATAAGAAGTAGACAGTAAGCCAAGAGCCATTTGTGAAACTGAGCATGACCTTGTGACAGACCGTCCAGATAGGTACCACGTCGATTAGCAAGCAATGCCCATCGACGTGGCGCTCAGCCTAGGCTGCTAGCCGTCAATCTTCCATCCGCTCTACGGATAGACCGTCATAAAAACGGCAATGAGCAGTGATTAAGCGCCTTGCAGCCACACAATTAAGCTTAATCAAGTGGCGCAACCGACAACGCCGATGTAGAAGATTGTCATTTAAGAATTACCTTAGGTACGGCAGTCCAGAGGGCTTACTATCCCAAAA
>JABCKB010000549.1:0-24877 GCA_013184455.1 Fusarium continuum | reverse complement strand
CCCCCGGAACCAGCCACCCCATAATAAATCCCCAGGATCGAGTTGCTCAGAGTTGCTGGCAAGAGGCGATTTGACCACGTGTGTGAGGCCTTCTGAAAGTTTAGCGCTGAGAACTGACAACATAATCGTTGTCTGCTGAAGACGCATTAATACCCATTGACACCCTATTCTCTTGAAATGAAGTGATTAGTCCCTTAACGATGCACTCTCGTGGTCTAGCCCAGATGGCGCTATCGAATGCGCGGTCCAGGCGGATGCTCACGAGATCAATCATGCGCTCGATACGATATCGGAGATAAGCCGGTAAAACAAGACAGGGTCCTGGGGCTCCCCAAAGTTGCATCGGCGGCCAGGCTGCCAGGCTCGCGCAACACGTAATCAAGCCAAGACGACGGATCGTCAGTCCATTCTGAGTCTAGTAATGTCACCGCCTCTGCAACTGTCGGTTGAATTTGTCCGTTGATCGGCATACTCCAAGGATTCTCACGGCTCAATAATGGACACATTTCGGTATGTGTGATTGTCAAGAAGTGAATCAATTCAGACCCCGCTAGAATAGGGTACTATGTCCCCAAATCATATCCAGTACGCCAACGCATCCTCAGCTATCCGAGAATAAAGATTATACAACGGCGGCTATCGCCACGCATCTCGCAGCAGCCGCCTAGAAACCCAATCCCATCATTACGTCGTGGCCGTCAGAGTTGTGAATCGCGGTGGACTATAGGAGTGACGCCGGTCTCCAGTCCAAAACCCACAGATGAATGAGTAGGTAGACGATGAATCTCGCTGGTCGATTTTACACGCCCCGGATGACCTGGGTTCGCTCCGACTCGAGTTGTGCAGCGTTGCGCTCGTGTGACTGCTTCTTGCACTGACATGTTGTTAGCGAGTCTGTGGGTGCTATACGATCGATTTTCAAACTTACATCCTCGAGACCAGTGCATTTGTGGTCTTCTAGGAGGCGGTGCTTGCCGCAGAAGTGACCTTGGCAAAAGGTGCAATCGCCGACAATGCGCTGAGCAGGCTCACGGCACTGAGAAGCGGTGCAGCGGATTCGCTTGGGAGGCATGATGTCGAAGTTTTGTGGTGGAAAGGAAGTGATTAGTAGGTAGATCGACAAGGTTATGCTCGTAGGAGACGGCGAGAGGAAGACAGAAAGAGCGTCGATAGAGCGTTGGGAAGAGTGAAGAGTTAAACCAAGTGAGATAAGAGGGTTTGAGAGGAAGTCAGAAGCAGATGACCGGGCTTTGAAGTCCGTAGAAAACAGGAGACCGAACCGGAGATTCACACAACGACCGTGATTGAAGGATGAACGTTCAAGCAAAACAAGCGCAGTTATCGGGAAAGGGACCAGGACGGGTCTTTATAAGGAGAGGCGAGACAAGGCAAGGCGGCTGATGAATGAATCATGTCTCGGTGGAGCCCAGCGACCGGTCGGTTCGCCTCCAGCTCTTCGCTCTCTCACCACTGCCATTGCCAGGGGGGGGGAGGTGTGAAAGTTGTTTACCTTGCTGAGTGCCTAGGTAGTTTGAGGCAGTTGTCACACAGTATGAAATGCGGATTTATTAACCCATGCAGCCCATGTTCAGATACAGGGACCAAAGCAAGCTTGCAGCAACGTTTAGCAGCCGGCCGTTTGCACAAGCACTGCATATGCAGGAAACACGATATTTTAACTATCTAGGTAAAGTAGATATGAGTGTGAGACGGATACCTAGGCCAGTTCATCAAAGACATATTTCCAACCACTAACCGAAACAAAAAACAAAACACAGAACACAATGACAATTGACAAAGGACAACAACGGCAGAAACCCGTGGAAACACACCCCCCTCCACGTCTGTCTTTCCCGTGTCTCTGGCTGACTGATTACAGTACATATGGAACCCACAGCGAATTCATGGGCCACTTTTACCCGTAGAGGCGCTGTCTCCTTGGGGGAACTGGAATGACCAAGCCGGACCCGTCTCTCTCACCAACAGAGACTAGAAGGGTTCACCGCGAGGCTCCGAAAGCGGTGGAGGCAATACAACGGGCGGCCTTGGTCGTGACTGGCCTGGGGCCTGAGACTATGTAGGACTGGGACTGGGAAAATGGTCCGGGGGTTTTTTTCACACCAAGAAAGGCGTGACGTCGATCAGGCGGGCGAATAAACTTGTCTGTTGCAACCTGAAGTACAAGCACAATTGAGGCCGACGATGACGGCAGATGGGGCATGGCTGGGATGCGATGCGAGCTGAGGTGAATCTCGTCTTGCTTGTCAATCTCTTTCAGTCTTGCTGCATTCTTGTTGCATCCTTGTCGTTGCTTGGACGGTCACACTATCGGGACGTGTCAAGGGCTGCATCAGATGCACTAATACACACATACTCAGACCCTCTACCTCAACAACTGTTACTCAAACGCTTGTCGCCGCGGCTGGCGCTTCAGGTGTTCGTCGTCCACGCATGTAGCTTAGGTAGCTATTGTACATACATGACTGGTCCCCCTGCTTTTGAACTTGGCCTTCGCATCCACGAGGTCTAGGCCTACCACGGCCTACGTAACGTACTACAGTCTACCGCCTGCGTGCTTCACTCACTGTTTTGAGTCTTGACTACTATAGGCCCCGACAAATTCCCGGGGTTCCATGTCGTAGGACATTTTCGATGGACCGAGACTAGGACATGGGATATACCTTGTCAATGCCTGCTACCCTGCATCTTGAGAGACTCTCATCTCCAATCGTTTAAAAGAAAGAACACAAAAAAACATCTTTGATGCATGGGGATCGACCTCCCAACAAGCATCGACGTTCGCGCTGGGACCTAGCCACTGCATCATTGGCAGCCAATGCAGTCTTCGGAGCCGGGGGCGGACGAGTCAGGCCTAGCCCAGATGCATCTTGCACCATGAATCGACTGGATACAGCGTTGTCAACAATGTCGGTTCAAGCGCTTACAGGAATAGGCGGTGGGAGTTGTTGTCAATAGACCATTTGACGAGAGCTAACAACAAACAACAACAAGCAATCATGGCTACCTATCCTAGCGACTCCAATCTCGGGAGATGAGATGAGCGCTTGTAGCAAGCCTCACCAATTAATAAGATTTCGCTTCATGCTGATCTCACCCGTCGCGGCACGGACTGTTTCTACAACTATCATAAAGGAATGACAATAGAAGAATGAATCTATACGTCAAAAGTGATGCTCACGCAGAAGCTATAAAGACATTACACCTCAGGATTTTGAACGAACAGTTGAGTATTGCAGTCATAGAATCGACTGTCAATCATGTCATACACCTTGGTGTGACTCGTGGCCTGTTCAAGACCTTCACACACGTTGTATTTAATGGTCGACTGACACCTTCCCTTGAAATGAGTTCTCAACAACTGGTATCCCGATTCATCAGCAGATAAAACGATCACCAACGCCCACGGCATGATATTGCTCACATATTCTCCTCATTCCGTGACATGTTCGAGCCGGCCGGCGTCCTCCGCGCCTCATGTCTCCGTTAATGCATCCCGTGCATCTCCGGAGACGCCGGAGCCGGGCCTCCGGCTGGAATTCGTTCCCGCATATGTAACGGCAGAAGCGTTGGCTGGCTGTGTAAACCTCAGCTGGGGTGAAACTTTTTTTTTTTTGCGATACTGTGCGCTTTCTGGAGCTTCCCGATGTCCTGGAGAGTTGCATGTTGGTATCCGCTACTCCGTAGATTGAGTCAGATTCCGCCACTCCCGACAACCGGGTTAGTGCATGTTTGATTCTTTAAGCTTCAGTTGTGCGATGTTGGTTAATTCCTCAATTCTTAGCTATTCAGAACTTGTGAGCGTAGTCCTTTTGCTGGTGTTCTCATACGACATTTCATTTATGGTGGTTTGTAAAGCAGTCTTCAGCCACTTAAATTTGCCAGGGCTATAGTAGATAATAAGCGCCATGAATTATATAATTCATAAATGGCCGTCATCGTATAGGGGTCAGTACATCAGTTTGTGGCTCTTCGAAGCACTGAAAACGCAAGTTCGAGTCTTGCTGACGGCATTCCTTTTTGCTTTTTCTCCATTTTTGCATGCTTTAGGAAACAATATCCGGGGTTTTCGAATACTTCTTTTGCTTTCGTTTTGTCATTTGGCATTCAACATTTGGTGATTATTCTCACGATCATCCATTTTTATAGCGATCTGCTCTCGTTCTATCATGATTAATTTGTAACGTGTTACTATTTGTTTCTGCTGGTTTCAATGCAGTTAATATTATGTCAATATTATTATCGAGTTTAAGATGTGTTAGAATTGCTCTTTGAAACGCAACTTGTTTATTTAGCTGGTATTTTTTATCTTATTGCCGTTTGTAAGCAAACTCTTTATCGTAGGAACAATTCTCTACCAGGATATATGAAACGTGACGATCAGGTATTTGACTACATAGAGGGAAATATCACTCAAATTGTTGTACCTTTTCAGGCGAAGGAAACTATCAATTACCAATAACGGAACGTGGGGTTCTGACGACATCTAAACCTCTGTCTACCACTCACCCTGTACCTCACTCGACTTCAACTTTCGCAAGCCTCGCACACTTCGCACAGGGACTCTAATTCCTAGACCCGAATATCGGAGCTATCACGTTATTGACTCTGCTGTAAGACCATCGCATCAACCGTCGTTGTCACTGTAGCCCCTCTTCTCCTCATCAACATCTCGAAAGATATCCGCCATGACAGCATCTTCACAGCAACGCGGTATTAGAATTGCCATCGACAGAGGTGGCACCTTTACCGATTGTGTAGGAGAGAGCAATGGAAAGGAGATTATCATCAAGCTTCTGTCAGAAGACCCGGCTAACTACAAAGATGCCCCGCTTGAGGGTATTCGCCGCATTATGAGCCACTTCCTTGGCCGAGATATTCCTCGAGGAGAAGCTTTGGACACTTCTCAGATCGACTCAATTCGAATGGGAACAACCGTCGCCACCAACGCTTTGCTTGAGCGCAAGGGCGAGAAGATTGCTATGGTTGTTACTAAGGGATTTAAGGACTGTCTCACCATTGGCAACCAGTCAAGACCAAAGATCTTTGACCTTGCCATTCGAAAGCCTGATGTCTTATACGAGAAGGTCGTTGAGATCGATGAAAGAGTTACACTTGAAGATTACGCTGAGGATCCCGAAAGAACGCAAACCGAAGCAGAGGCTCAAGTCGGTACTAAAGAGGCAGAAGGCAAGACTCTGGTTCGGGGCTTATCGGGAGAAACAGTGAGGATTCTTAAAAGAGCTGAGCAGGACGATATTCGTTCAAAGCTCAAGGATGTTTACGATCAAGGCATCCGTAGCATCGCTGTTTGTCTGATGCATGGCTATACTTATCCTGATCATGAGGCTTTAATCGGTCAAATAGCCAAGGATATTGGCTTCCAGCACATCTCGCTTAGTCATGAACTTATGCCCATGATCAAACTGGTCTCGAGAGCTACATCTGTATGTGCTGATGCCTATCTCACACCGGCTATTCGCAAGTACATCGATGGCTTCCAGGCTGGATTTGAAGGTGGCCTCGGAACTCGCAGCGTTAAGGAGGAATGCGGTGCGAAGGGAGCGAGATGCGAGTTTATGCAAAGCGATGGTGGTCTCGTCGATGTAGAAAAGTTCACTGGCCTGAAGGCAATCTTGTCTGGTCCTGCTGGAGGTGTTGTCGGTTACGCCATCACCTCGTATGACGAGGAAACGAAAACACCTGTTATCGGGTTTGATATGGTAAGTACTGTGGTAAGAAACCGATTCATGTCTAATTTGAGCAGGGCGGCACTAGCACAGACGTTTCGAGGTATGGCGAAGGGCGATATGAGCATGTATTTGAAACGACAACTGCTGGCGTAACCATTCAATCTCCCCAACTCGACATCAACACTGTTGCTGCAGGTGGTGGCTCTCGTCTCTTCTTCAGAAACGGACTGTTCGTTGTCGGACCTGAGTCCGCGGGAGCCCATCCAGGACCTGCGTGCTATCGCAAGGGAGGACCAGCCACGGTTACTGACGCTAATCTGGTACTCGGCCGTCTGCTTCCCGAGTTCTTCCCCAAGATCTTTGGAGAGAATGAGGATGAAGGACTGGACATCGAAGCCAGCAGGAAGGTTCTCCAAGAGCTGACAGACCAAGTGAACCGGGCAAGTGACAAGAACCTTACAGCAGATGAAGTGGCGTATGGGTTCCTGACGGTCGCCAACGAGACAATGACCCGACCTATTCGATCAATTACCGAAGCCAAGGGTCATGATTCTTCTAAGCATCGACTTGCGACCTTTGGTGGCGCGGGTGGCCAACACGCTGTTGCCATTGCAGAGTCCTTGGGAATTCAGCAAATCCTGGTCCACCGTTATTCTTCAGTTCTCTCAGCGTACGGCATGGCCCTGGCAGATGTTGTTGACGAACGGCAGGAGCCCGATTCATTAGTATGGAAAGACGACGACAAAACAGTTAATGAGTTGAAGAAGAAGATGGAGAAGCTTAAGGACCAATCCCGAAACTCCCTCAAGGACCAGGGGTTTCAAGAAGATGAGATCGCATTCGAAGAGTACCTCAACATGAGATATCGTGGTACCGAGTCGGCTCTTATGATCGTCAGACCAACACCAGAAGAGGCCAGGGAGCACTTTGGTGGTAAAGACTGGGACTTTGGCCAAGTGTTTGTGAAACAACACCGCTACGAGTTTGGCTTTACTCTAGATGAAAGGGATATCATCATTGACGACGTTCGCGTTCGCGGCATTGGCAAGAGTTTTCGACATAACGAAGAAACGGTGGACAAGCAGTTGAAGAATTTGAAGCAACGAAATGTCTCGGATCAGAAGAAGCTTAACAGCCAACAAGTCTACTTTGAGGGTGGTAGAAAGGAAACGCCTATCTATAAACTTGAAGATCTCGATACTGGCGACTCTATCCCAGGACCAGCCATGCTTGCAGATGGCACACAAACGATCGTGGTCACGCCAAAAGCAATAGCGACTATCCTCAAGACTCATGTAGTCATAAACTTGGAAAAGGAGGGATCAAAGTCTGAGTAAGTTTGTTAGAAACAGAAGTCTGGTTCAAGTCTAACAATGTTTAGGTCTGCCAAGGCATCCGCTGATCGCGAAGTTGACCCCATCATGCTCAGCATTTTTGGTCATCGTTTCATGGCTATTGCTGAGCAGATGGGTCGTGCACTGCAAAAGACAAGCGTCAGCACTAATGTCAAGGAAAGACTTGATTTTTCGTGTGCCATATTCGATGCTACAGGCGGTCTAGTAGCCAACGCTCCCCATCTTCCTGTTCATCTTGGCTCAATGTCAACATGTGTGCGGCGCCAAGCTGAGATATGGAAGGGTAAGCTTGAAAAGGGTGATGTCATTATCTCCAACCATCCTTCGTACGGAGGAACTCACCTCCCTGACGTGACTCTGTTGATGCCGGCTTTTGATAAGAAGGGGGAGAATATCCTCTTTTATGCCGCATCGCGAGCTCATCACGCTGATATTGGCGGTATCAGCGCTGGTAGTATGCCACCTCATTCTCGAGAGCTATACCAAGAAGGTGCTTCCATCAGGAGCGAGAAACTTGTGAGTGGTGGCAAGTTCAATGAGAAACGAGTCGTTGAACTGTTCTATGAAGAGCCTGCCAAGTACCCAGGCTGCAGCGGAACACGCTGTTTGGCTGATAACATCAACGACTTGAGAGCCCAAGTATCGGCCAACCAAAAGGGAATCTCACTGATTGAGACTCTCATCGCCGAGTATGGCGAAGAAACAGTGCAATTTTACATGGTCAACATCCAGAACAACGCCGAGAATTGTGTGCGCCGGTTGCTGAAGGAAGTTTACAAGCGATTCGAAGGCAAGGAACTCTCGGCAGTTGACTTTATGGACGACGGCTCCCCTATTCGCCTCAAGATTCACATTGACGCAGAAAAGGGTGAAGCCGAGTTTGACTTTTCAGGTACTGGTCCTGAGGTATACGGCAATATCAACGCGCCTCAAGCCATTACATTCAGCGCCATCATCTATTGCCTGAGATGTCTTATCTCAGAAGACATTCCTCTGAACCAGGGATGCCTGAAGCCAATCCACGTCAAGATTCCTCCAAAGTCTATTCTATCGCCCTCGCCTGGAGCAGCAGTAGTTGGAGGAAATGTGCTCACCAGTCAACGCATCACGGACGTCATCTTCAAGGCCTTCCAGGCCTGCGCTGCCAGTCAAGGCTGCTGTAACAACCTGACTTTTGGATTTGGCGGTAACCAAGACGGGGCTGAAGCAGTCAAAGGATTTGGTTATTACGAGACTATTGCTGGCGGAAGCGGTGCAGGTTCTGACTGGGAGGGCACCAGCGGTGTTCACTGCCACATGACCAACACTCGCATCACGGATTCTGAAATCTTTGAACGCCGATATCCCGTACTCCTCCGTGAGTTTTCTATTCGCTCCGGCTCAGGAGGACGAGGTCAGCACCGCGGCGGTGACGGTGTCATCCGTGACATCGAGTTCCGCATTCCTCTCCAAGTCTCTATTCTTAGCGAGCGCCGCGTGTACCGCCCATATGGTCTGAACGGAGGTGGCGACGGAGAATGTGGTCTGAACCTCTGGGTGCGCAATGTTGAAAAGGCAAACTGGGAGACATCCTTGAAGCAGTTCCATACCAAGGCAGATGCGGCCGAGGTGGAGTACGAGGAGAGACGTATCAACATGGGAGCCAAGAACACAGCTTCGATGAAGGCTGGAGATCGCATCATCATCTGCACGCCTGGAGGAGGTGCGTGGGGAGCTGAGGGATCAGAGAGTGTGGCTAAGAAGAAGATTGATCACACGGATGCTTGGAGGAAGGGCAGTGGTAACGCGAGGGATGAGACGGCGCTTCAGGCTTAGACAGTTGAGAATGTGATGTTGTTGCATGTGTCGAGGCTGGCCTAGTTTGTCCAAATCTTGAGGCTTTAGAAAATAGCATCTTGAAGTAACACTGAATGGATCTCGTGATGATCAATTACAGGATCTAACTGAGACTTGGGACTACTATTACATAGACGAATTCGTAATGATGTGAACTTACGGGGAGTGACAGCCTTGAGCGTGTTTCACTCCAAGCCAGCCCTATGGATCTGAATGATACAAAAGGCATCGTGAAGATGGACAGGATGGATGTGTCACCCTGAAACCTAGATACTAGCTAGGACTGAGACATTTTTATTCTATTTTCAACCGTGAAGTCTTATCATGTAACTGAGACGGTGGTTGGGTCACGATTGACAATCATTGCAGGTTTATGCATTAATTTGGGGGTTGGGCTTGTGAAACCGATGGATAGCAGGCATTTGGATGGTATGCGTTCAAGGAATACGTGGAATGGATAGATTCCATTTTGAGAACTTACTCCCAGATCAGGAAAACTACAAGATGTCTAAGGCCTGAGAGCATATTATCAATAATTAAGCTTTGACTTTATTATGGTAGTTTGTGAGCCCATAAGATTTAGTCATTATTACATCGAAGCTCGTAGATGTTGAGGCTGGAACCCTCCTAGAGCTGCCTGCGATATTTGGTGTTTCAGTGTAACTCTCTCACACGACGCACTCTCTCAGTTTACCCACTAGATCGAAAACACATTCTGAAATAAGTGGTAGCCTTTCTAGTAGTACTTCCCCACGCTTTCTTTAATTGTTTATCTAAACAGTACCTACCTTGGTTATAGTAGTGTTTCAAGTCCATACGCAACCCCCGCTCATGCCTGCCTTCTAGTGAACTTCTATATAGTACGCATTACCTACGATAGGAAGGAACGATGAAAAACACACAGAAGGAGGACCGGAAAGTTTGCCTGAGGTTGCGTGTATAACTGAATTGGCTCCCTCTATAGGTACCTAGGTAGGTGCTTGAAAACTCTGATTAAACGTTACAACTCTCAACCTCCAACATATCAATCATCACCATCAATCACCCCCGGTGATAGCCCCGACAATCTGGATCAATCACGGCCGGGTCCGATCAGTTTCCCCTGATCGTCACTGGAAATCAAAGAAACGGTGTCCTCGAAATTGGCTATGCAAGTCAGTGGTGTCACACCGAAGTCAAGACGTTGGAACAAGACTTGTCTCACCGGATCAATATCAACAGCATCCAATAGACGCGCCCAATTGTTCGCCACTCATATACGGTAGACCCTAGTCAGCCCTACGGGGGAAAAGCATGGGGCTGCAGCATTAGCTCAACCACTGATGGGCCAGGGTCTTGGCCCCCAACCTCCATCAAGACCTTCTAAGTTGATGATCTACACTCGACCACTGTTGCCCCCGTGGATCAGAGCCTCGTTCCAGTCTCAGGCCAACACCAGGCTGCAGTGTCTTCTGCCTTGCTAGCATCAGTGTAGCCTGGCTTGATGCATCCTCAAAGGCCAATGACGGGCTGTCCGACGCAGTGCGGATCAAGGGGTGACCTTGACTTTCCTATTCGCATTTGCTTGCCTAAGAATCTGAACTTGCGCTTTCGGGTTCACTTCTTCTTCAAGTTCACGACGCATCTCGTGCGTTCGTGCGGTCCTAGTCGGATCACGCTATTTGTCTCATGCTTAAACAACCCCATTCTCTGTGAGTCCGGGTTGAGGATTGGTTGATAAAATTTATAAAATGGCCGGCAACTGACGCAGAGTTGTGCATCGCCGACGTAGCGTAACATCAAGACCAAGGATGACGATAAAAACTCCATCAAGTGGTTGGTTCCTGATGACATGTCATAGTCTCGTCGAAAATGCCATGATTTGGTGTCGAGTTTTCTCAAGAACTGGTCATCCATATCCACCGTGAAGAGAAACACAGCCATACTACAGCAACCACACAGATTCTTTCGTTGCGAAGCTAACTCAAGGCACCCTAAGCTAGTTTCATGCAACCATAGCCCATCTTGTGCTGCATGTGCACTGCCTTTGTACTCTTTGGGGGTTAGACCAGACAAATTCCGAGTGTCGTCTCAGATGAACAATTGCCGCCCTTGTTACAACTGTACCGGACCAATCTGAAGCTCATAAGCACATGTTCTACTAAGTTTGCTCAGCATCCCCCCTGACTCCTTGGTCTTTCTAGGCACCCTCACTCACAGTCCCTTGACTTCACATGGCATTTCAACACCAATCCGGACCTATTACCTGAAGCAGAAACTCAAGTGCATTCCACACTTGTGACAAAGAGGAGGCTCATGATAACGAGATTAACGGGCCGAAGTTGTGCTGTATGGACTTCCGTGAAGGTATTCGTTCACGACCAACTTCACGGCAACTTATCACGAGCCAGTTGTGGCTCTCGGACTTGACTGGACTGCAAATTTCTTGCTTTTCCCGGCTTCTGCCTGTGACTGGGGCCTCTCTGATGAGCCATGTTTGAGGTTGGTCAAGATTTGGCTGTGCAAACCTCTCAACATACTCAGCCTTGGGTTTGTCCAGACATGAGGCTCTGCTCGTGCTCCCAGGATACCACGTTCCAGTGGTTTAGAAGAGAAGCTATTTAGGGGGTACAAGTTCTGCAAGTTTAGCCTCAGTCATCGATTCCATTCACCATTGTTAGACTATCTAAAGCTGCTTTGTGCTTCAAACATTATTTTGTGCAAACTGTCCCAGCCTCAAACATTATGATGCGGATAGCTATTGCTGGAGGCTCTGGCCTTGGATATCTCCTAGCAAGTCAACTCTCTGAGGCCGCAAACGCCTATCAGGTTGTTGTTCTGTCACGATCTGTGAGTGTTTCCTTCCCCTGAAATTCTATTCTCCTAATAGAAAGATAGTCACGGCCTGAGTATACGGCACTTGACGTGCAAGTCATGGTTGTTGATTACAGCGACGGCAATAGCCTCTCATACGCACTTCACGGAGTTAACCTTGTCATCTGCACCTTCTCAGGAGAAGCACAACTCAACTTGATCAATGCAGCCGCTCAAAGTGGTGTGCAATTCTTTGTTCCCTCCGAATTTGAAGGATGCCTTGACAAGCGACCCGAAGACGACCAGCTCGATAATAATTTGTATTCATCTCAAGCGAGGCAGCTTCTGAGACGATGGGCAAGGTCGTCTCAGATGAGATGGACTGTGTTCTCCTGCGGCATCTTTATGGAGAGATTTCTTCCTCAGGGGCTAGGAAGTCTGATGATTGGCTACGGCTCCAATCTTTCCAACCCAGGCTCTTATTTACTTGACATGAACTCCTACGTTGCCGAATATGTGGAGAGAAATGCTCGAGGACACACTGTCCGAGTCTGCATGACATCTGTTTACGATGTTGCCCGATTCGTGGTTGCGGCCATCGATTTAGGGCCTGCAAGCTGGCCTCGTGAATTTACCATGCGAGGAGACCGCCTCTCGATTCGAGATGTTGTTGGCCATTGTGCAAGAGCTGTGAATGGTAAGGTGGCACACAACCCACGCAATGATCTAAGCTGACGATTCAGCTCCCTTTCAGCTTTCTCAATGGCAAGCCGCAGACCCTTCTCGATTGATAGGTGGATTCTACCAACAGGGTGACTATACCAGAGTTGCCTTTTATCAGCAGCTTCAAGCAACCGTTGAAGGACGATATGACTTTGGTCAGGCGTCTCTGAACGACCTCGTTGACGCAAGTCCGTACGTTGAGGTTCAGCCGAGAAGCTTTCGCCAATGGTTGAGTGATCAGTTTACAGAGTAAGAAAATCCCAGATGGACGTTCGTTTTGCGTCAGTTACTGAGATGGTGTTTGTTGTGCTGTTTCATTTTGGTTGCTGAGATGGAGTGGTTACTTTCCTTAGCATTTCTGCAGCCTTGCTGGGATCACACGTGCTGGTACTAGTAGCAACAAGGTAACGGATTAGCGGCTGGTATCGCAGTCTTTGTGTTTTATTATTACAAATTGAACCTCTCTTATCGTACATTTGACGGTTTGGTCAAGAATTCGAAGTCGTTTAGTTATACACTTGCGAATCTTTATCTTCAGCCGCTGCTCCTGAAACCATGAAGATGGTTACGTACCTATAAATACAGTATCTCTGTGCTTTCTTATCCATCGAAGTTTTCTTCTTCAGGCCCAACAACAACAGTGGGAAAAGCAACCCCAGCCCTAGTGCTCCGGCCTCCAAGATCCCTCCCTAGGATGTCGGTATACGGTAGCTTTTCACCAGACCGCATTCGTCTTCGTTATCAAGACCTACCCTAACAAGCCTCCACTCTTGTTGCTACCCAGTCTACCCTCGTCTCTGATGCTTCCCTGTCCTCCATCCCCCGCATAATGCCTATGCTGAATTTGTCTGGATCGTGTTCTAGTCATAATGCTAACATACAGTAAATCGAGGAACAAGGACTTCTAGAAACAATTTTGCTTTAGTATGAGACAGATATAATCTTCCTGATTGTTTTAAAACTTAGGAGGATCCCGATCTCCAGTTCAATGCTGTCATACAATCGGTGACTGACATAGTGTTCCTCCGACTGCATGACCCTGAATGCTACTGAGCGTCACAGGTGAGAACAAGGTTATGAGATCAAGACTCGGGAAGTAAAGACCTCGGGAGAAGCGTCTAAGATTGGGTACGACAGTGCGGAGAAAACATGGCTCTTGAAGAGATTGGCCACCAATAATCGTTGTTCACATTCCGTCCTCAACCCATATTTCCGCAGTGTAAACGCCATTGCACCCTTGTTTGCGGAATTGCTTCCGCACGACTTACCCAAAATGGCGGAACATGGCTCGAGTTAGAGGCGTAACCCCACGTGAGGTTACCGATGAGATGTAGTCGATGGCTTGTGATTGAGTGTTCCTATGAGTCTAAGCTTTGCCTATATCAACAGTGATAACCCAGCCCGAGGGCGGAAAGTCAATATGCTCAGGCCTCTCTCCCCTCTTACTCAAAGATTCAGCCATGGAGGCTTCCGGCGCAGACAAGGGCTTCTTCCAGAAACCGCCTGTTTTAAACAACCAATTTTATGACGACGTGACGTTTCAGAGGTGTTTTAAACGTGAGTAGAGACTAATCCGTATTCTTACCATGCTTACCCGCTTAGTGTTTCTTCCGCAACATGTCATCCGTCAAGTCTATGCGGAAGTGGCTGCTCTTGGAGATGAAGTCCTCTCCGACCAAGTTTTCTCCTGGATCACAGACGCCGAACTCAACAAACCGTATCTCAAGGGATCAGGTCGCGACGTCTTTGGTCAGTGGAAAGGTGACCTAGTTACTGGCGAAGGGTGGCGTGGTCTCCAGAAATTTGGCCAATCTCAAGGGTGAAGTACTCGGCGTCAACAGTAAATTACAATCACTAACAACCTCCAGCTTTGTTGCGGCTGGATATGATACTCCGTATGGCCCATTCGCACGAGTATATCAGTTCCTACGTGTACAACTGTGGACAGCATCATGCGCCAACGTCGGCTGTCCTTCTGCCATGCAAGACGGCGCCGCCCGGCTCCTGCAAACACATCTCAGCAACCCAGAGCTTTCAGCGAAACTTACAGGAGAACAAAGAGAGGTATATGAAAATGCTTTCAGGCACTTGACTTCAAGAGACCCAGAATATGCCTGGACTAGCGGGCAGTGGATGACTGAGCGTACAGGAGGTAGTGATGTGTCGTTGACCGAAACTACGGCAGTACACAAGCCTACCGCCGATATTCAACTGGCCTCAAAGGTTGAAAACATACCCTTAGGGCCCTGGAGCATCAGTGGCTTCAAGTGGTTCTCGTCAGCAACTGACTCGAGAATGACCATCCTCCTCGCTCGTACATCCAAGGGAGGACTCTCGACGTTTCTAGCACCGATGTACAAGTACAACCCCAACGCTACCACAACCACCGGAATGCCAAAGATAAACGGCGAGACACTAAATGGCGTTCGAATTCAACGTTTAAAGAACAAATCGGGTACGCAGTCTCTCCCCACTGCCGAACTCGTCCTCGAGGATATGCGGGCTTGGCTCATCGGCCAGGAAAGCCGCGGTATCCAAGAGATAGCAAATGTCTTGAACTTGACTCGAGTTCATTCTTCCGTTGCTGCTGTGGGCTATCTAGGAAGAGGACTTGCTATCGCAAGAGCATATGCGCGGGTGCGAGAGGTTGGGGCTGGTAGGGGTGCACGAATGAAGCTGGCCGAGAGCTCGTTGCACATGAGAACTCTAGCCAGGATATCCTGCGAGTATCGAGGGCTAATGCTTCTTACCTTGTTTACGTCTTACGTTCTCGGCGTTTCTGAACATACTACGCCGCCGCACTCAACTCTTTCACCTGCACTCGAGACGTTGACGCCCCCTACCGAGCATGCTGCACCTCTGATCCGAGTACTTACTCAACTCACAAAAGCCTACGTCTGCAAAGAGTCAGTTCAGCTGCTATTCTCCTGCATGGAGTCACTCGGTGGCGTCGGATATCTCATCAACGAAGAACAAGAGTACCTCAACATAGCTCGCCTTCACCGCGACTGTGCAGTGCTGCCTATTTGGGAGGGCACGACTGATGTTTTGAGCACCGACTTTCTGAGGGCATTAAAACACTCAAAGAGTGGGAAAGATACTATCGATGCCCTTCAAGACTTTCTTAAAAGGGGTACCGAGTTTCAGGGCAAAGCATCTCGACCTGAAGGTTGGAATCCATTAAAAGTCTGGAATGCTTTGCGGGAGCGTATAGAGTCGAAGCCCTTGGAGGACTTGTTGGGTGATGCTAGAGAGGTTCTCTGGGCTGCTGCAGATTTGCTGGTGTCGACTCTTCTTTTTATTGACGCAGGCAGCGACGGTGATCAAGTGTCGCTGGACATTTTCTACCGCTTCTTGGAAGTAAAAAACCTCGTCACAAAGCGGGAGAGTGTATCAGCCAAACAACAGCTTGCAAGGGATGTAAGTGCTGTGTATGGAAACGTTGCGAGTGAGACATCTCCCAGGCTGTGACTTTATGGTTGTGTGATTAATTTTACTAGTGTGAGGTAGGTGAGCAGTTCTTTGGCAACCTACAAATACAAATAGTTCCTGTAAATTTTTGGAAGCTCTACGTAGTGATGAATGATTTAAGTTGCAAATGAGTTGATCAAGGCAAGAGTCAATGAGTAAGACTAAAGCACAAGAAGCATCAAGGAGTTTTGGGATAAATTATATGTATTCTTTTTATTATCAAACTTAACTCTGCGCCCTAATATGATCCTTCAGCGAGCAGAAAAGCTCTTGCAAGTGCCCTTAAAGTTCTTTGCCTTGAGAGTAGCCTTCTTGCACGTTGTAGCATCTGCATGCTTGTTGCCATATAGCACAGCTCCTTTGGCGCTCGTAGAAGTCTTGGTGCACGAGTTGAACGTGCTGTCGCCATCGTGATGAAGGATAGTGTTGCTTCCGCTCTTCTTCAAGGTCCAAGACTGAAAACCCGGTGTAGGATCAACACATTTGAACACGCCGCTTGGGTTGAGAAAGCAGGCGTTGAAGGCCTGGTCACGTAGGATGTTTTGAGAGTTGGAAAGGTCGATGCAGAAGAGGCCATTTGTCTTGCCAGCATTGAGAAGCAGATTGCCGTCGCTGTTTTCTTGAACTGTAGCACCGCTGGCGACGTCTTGTAGTGTGAAGCAACAGTGGCCAGCGAAAACAGGATCCCGGGGGATGACTGCGGCGGCGGCCAAAGTGCAAAAGAGGAAGAGCAAAGGGAATGACCGCATAATGAACCTTTGAGGTGTATGCTATGAAGATTGGTATCGATGTGGGTAAGTGAAGAATAGAGAGTGTATGAAGTTAAGATAATTGAGACCAGCTCAGATCATGAAATAGTCATGGAAGGCACATAATAATGGATGTCATCACGAAGGACACATGCTACCTTATATACTCCGTACATGTTCAGTTTTTCACTCATTTTTGCACTTCAGGTTCTCATTAGGATCAGCGCAAATAAGCACATTTCAAGGCATCCAACCGAATGGTGCACATGCACGTTGGGCTGATAATCAAGTCAGAACACCAACAACACAAAGCCACTGGGCTCACGATCAAAAGCCAGAGTCAGCAAAAAAGTGGCATCGATCAGTCAAAAGTCGGTCTCGAGCTGGAGCAGAGCTGTGATGGCTCCTGCAGGTGACCACAGGTGATAGACGTGATGATTCCCATTGGGAGTCGTGAGGTTTCGCGCTATAGGACGAGCAAAACTAGGGCCGTCCTAAGGATTTGGCGGGAACGAATGGCTATTCAGGAACAGCCGCGAACAAGTTAGCAGAGTGACATCCAACACTGATTGTCCGTGTCTACTCCGTATGCCATGCCGTTCATGCCCTCAGCTGCAAGGCACAAGCAGGTGACAGACCAGGGTTTTTACACCGCAGGATCCAAAGCAGAGAAAGCGGGGATAGCCTCACTTCATGCGTCCAGCCACTAACTGCCGGGGCCAATGTTTGGGGTTGCAGATTGGTTAAAAGGGAATGTGAATGTGATTATGCGTGATCCTGGAGGTGATAAGGTGCGTCTATCGTGAGGCTAGACTGGCCAATGAGGGGTCGCAACGGGGTTATCATGCCGCTGTTGCAACGCACGCACGGTCACGTGAGTTAGCGCGTCGGTTATCGGCGAAGGCCACGAAGAGCAGCACCGTTAATTACGCCCAAGCTCAAAGCACAACCGTTTGTGCATACGCTTCACATTTCAACATCGACTCTCGGCCTCCCTCTTTCTACCTTGGGGTACCTAATCACGGGTATATCCTCTACTTTATTCTGTTTTTCGCTCTTACATTCTTTTGCGAATTAAATTACTCATTACGCCGGACGTGGTCGTCCCTCCAAGCCACCGTTATCACAAGCAGACCCATTTAATCTCAACGATTCTCTGCTAAGTAACGTTTCCCCGACCTGCCTCATTCGGCCGACGGTATTCACACCGTTTCACCGCTTCGACTCATAGAATGATTTCCACCTCTTCACAAATCTAACACTTCAATATCACGTCAACTCGACCTTTCGTATCGTCGTTCTGCCTCTGTGCTCGTTACGGCAACCATGGCCGAAGAACACACAATGTCCAACGAAGAGTGGGAGGAAGTCTCTCAAGACATCCCCTCACTCTCCGACCCTTTCCTTCAGCAATATCTTACAGGCCGAGCAAGCCTCTTGACTCAAGAACAAAAGTCTCGTTCAGATGCTTCTTTCAAAGCATCTCTTTCGCCCATCGCAAAGCGCGCCAGTGACATTGTCGAGCGCATCCGCGACCAAGAAAATGACTCTGTCTGGACCCCTCAAGTTGAGGAGGAGCTCGCTCAGGCTGGCAACGAGTGCATCTTTCCAGGAATGATGTTTATGCTTGCCAAGGATCGCATGGAGAGGACCAACCTCTGGAAGATTGTTCGCCGCATGCCAAAGGGTGCTTTGCTGCACGCTCACATGGACGCCATGGTCAACTTTGACTATCTCTTTGATGAGCTCCTCAAGATGCCGGGAATGCACATGTGCAGTGATCGACCCCTCAACACCGAGGAATCCAGAGAGGATGCGGTCCCCAACTTCCGATACAGGACCAAGGCGGACACTGATGGATCCATTTGGGATGAGAACTACAAGCGGGATTCTTTTGTACCACTGCCAAAGGCAGCCGACGAGTTTCCCCACGGCGGAAGGACCGGATTCCTCAAGTGGCTCAAGGGCAGATGCACACTCTCCGTCACAGACAGCCACGAGCAACACCACGGCGTCGATGCCATCTGGGTCAAGTTTGGAAAGTGTTTCCTCGTGTGCGCCACCATCATTCACTACGAACCCATGTTCCGGGTCTTTCTCCGCGAGCTCATGAGGAACCTCAAAGATGACGGTGTGAACTGGGCCGAACTTCGGTGAGTAGCCATGCTGCGAATCCGAACCCATGCTAACAATCATAGATTCACCTGGCCCCTCAACTACTGCCGTGATCAGCAAGAGGAACCCGAGAAGGATTACATCCACATGTTCGAAGTCTTGCGTGAGGAGATCGACAACTTCAAGAAATCGCCCGAAGGAAAGGGTTTCTGGGGACTCACCACCATCTGGACCTGTCTACGAAGCTGGCCTACCCGTCTGATTGTCGAGAACATGGACTGCTGCATTGCCACCAAGATCGCCTTCCCCGACCTCATCGCTGGCTTTGATCTCGTCGGCCCCGAAGACCTTGGCCGACCCCTTTCAGATCTCCTCCCTGAGCTGTTCTGGTTCCGCAAGCAGTGCGCCATGGAGGGCGTCAACCTTCCCTTCTTTTTCCACGCTGGAGAGACGCTTGGCGATGGCACCGACACCGACGCCAACTTATTTGACGCAATCTTGCTGGGAACTCGGCGCATCGGTCACGGATTCAGTCTTTTCAAGCACCCCCTTCTCATCGACATGGTCAAGGAGAAGCGCATCCTCATCGAATCTTGCCCCATCTCAAACGAGGTCCTTCGTCTCTGTGGCTCCGTGACAGCCCATCCTCTCCCGGCCCTTTTAGCGCGTGGTGTAGCTTGCAGCCTCTGCAACGATGACCCCGCGATGCTTGGGCAGGACACAGCCGGCATGTCGCACGACTTCTGGCAGGCCCTCCAGGGGTGGAAGAACCTTGGTCTGGCAGGTCTCGGCAGCCTCGCGGAGAACAGCGTTAGATGGGCAGCTTTTGAGAACCAGAGTCAGGCCGACTGGATCAAAGACATCAAGCAAGCTAGTCTGGGCAACGGTGTCAAGGCCAAGAGGATGCAAGAGTGGCAGATCGAGTGGGAGAAGTTTTGTCTTTGGATCGTCGAGGAGTACGGTGATGAATTTGGAGATGAGGAAAAGGAAAAGGAAAAGACCAGCGACGACGCCTAGAGGGACTGGGTTTACGATACCATGATAGATCGAGACTAGATAAAAGGGAAAGATTGGGTGCATATCGGCGTTGCATATTGAGATTTTGGCCATGTTCAACACGGACGGTTTGAAAGGGTTCAACCACTGTCTTCATGGGGTTAAAAGCGTCTAGGGTCACAACGAACACCGGGTAATGAATTTCTGATATTCTTTACCTGGATCTTTCTAGGCTATTAGAAATCTAAATCAACCTTAGTCCTAAGACTAGATAAATGTTGCCCTGGACTTCTAGTTTCGTTGGCATTCCTTGGTGTTGGTTCTTCCAACTGGCTGAGAAGGACTCTTCTACATCCGACTCATTGTGACTTGCTGGATCGCCCCAAAAAGTAACACAGAACCGGAGATTCGTTCTCAATACTTTTTGGTATACTATCGCGATAATAGCTCTGCGACGGCTGAGGCAAGCCTCGGACGTAGCGTGTGATTATCTTTGCCCTCGCCTTTTCCCTGATGACGTTCTATAATCTCTCTGCCACTGTGAACGACTGTCACAATGAATCATTGACACCTTCAACGTCCTTCCCCTCTCTATTGTTGCCTGGGTACTACCTACCTAGCCAATTGTTTTGTTTTGTCTTGTTTCCAATTCTCTCTGCGCTTTGCATCTCCTCCTTAATCACATCTTCCTCCCGCACACAAATCTTTGCGACGCCTTCATAAGTACACTTGCTCTTCTCCTACTTCTACTCATTTTTCTACATACTTCATATTACTCTCGACCTCTTTGGTCATTCGCATCATGCGATGAGCAACCGTTGGAGGTCCTCGTTGCCTTGAGGCATCATTATGCAGGCGCCGTCTCTCTCAGCAGCCATCATTCATGCCGCGTGGCAATGAACTACACTCTCGATGCATGAACCAGTTGGAAACGGTTTACCACTTGGCAACATCCTGCCTCCCGGTGACTTTTACTTCTCTTGTCGTCGCCGTTCCATGGTATTCCGTAGCAACTGGTCTCTCAGATCGTCATAACTCGAGAGTATTTATTTTTGAGATCAGGCCATCATGTGACGGAAGTTATGATAAAAGTTATGATTAAAGTTATGATAAAATTTATGATAAAAGTTATTGAATATTCTGCCTTATCTCATCATTAGTATCATCATAATAACTCGAGGGCTTCTACCAGCCAGATAGGCCGAGCGTGATGCGCGTAAAGAAGAAGCCTCGAGTGGAAGAGGGAATTGTAGAGAAGGATGAGAAGACAGAGGAAGAATTAGAGGAGAAACCAAGTCTTGCTCTGTTTGTGTAACCGTTTGCTTCTGTGTCAGAGCGGCTACGACTGCTCCAGCGCATGAGTTGACTCAGAGAATGCCTTGTCCCACCGTAGCAGTGAGGTGAAAGTCGAGTCATTCGCTTTGCTCGCTCAAATAGTTTGCTTTTGGTTATTGTGATCTTTGGGCTTGTCCAGTGATGAGTTTCTTTCAAAGTTTGTGTGCTTGAAAGGAGTTGTTGTATGATTGTCAGGATAGATCAAGCCTATTGTGGTATGGATGCTTCAATCGACATGTTTGTAGTGAATAATAAGTATCTCAGCAACTGCCACTACAATCATAGCTATGAAAACTATTTGTTTAAGGACTTAGATCACTTCTTCGCTGGTAGCTTAGAGGAGAGTACTATAAAGCTAGATTCCCCAAGGGTCCTACTTTATATAAGTATTTACTGAATTATAAAATAGATTTATATATTTATACTGAAACTTAGTGTGGGAACTTTTATAAAATTGTTCGTCTTAGACTAGAGATTATTACATATGCTAAATTTTCATTTTTCCTGGGCAATTATCTATTGTTCTTCCCTCACCTCCATCGACGAAGGTGCCTTTTCGCCTTGTGCACATTCCCAACCCGACAAGCCTCTGTATGTATTCTTTCAGCACCCAGTTTCTTCTTTCTAAGTCTTTTCAGAAGAGGCACTCTACGGTTATTCTCTACCAGACTATACGGTCTCCTACCTCAGAAGCTTGCAGCTGTCTCTTGAGTAACGCCGCCCTTACGCGCGCCTCGCCTTGAAAATAGCCTCACAGGTGCAGTCTTTGGCTATCAACGTAGCGAAAACCCACAAACTGCCAACTCTCCAACTTCTCTTGGAAGTCAAGAGGCTTGTCGCTACTTGCTACAGTTTGATCTGGGTACGCGAGACATCATCCGTAAATACTTTGGGGGAACGGAACTTCCTGGCTTGGGCATTGTCGTCAAGCGACAATCCGCTCCTGCGTTCATTCAGAACATCTTCAACTCAACAACAATGACGTTCACTTTGAGGTAACGTCTCCATACCCTGTTGAGGCCTCCAAAGTCATGGGAATTTCGGATGAGAATGCGCCTAGCGTCGTGCGTCAAAGAAAGCGTCTGTGAGCGAGCGTCTTGTGGCAAGGGTCGCAGTGGGAGCGATTGCATAGAGCAATTCTGTAATCGTTGCCATCAGACAGGCCATGACAGAGTCACTTGCAACAGAAAGCCTCCCAAGTGTTCCAAATGCGGCGGACCTCACAATGATCATGCGTGCAGACATGGATCTGCTGCTCCGCCCAAGAAAGTTGCCTTCGAGTTCGATCAGAACTTCAAGAACACCCGACTTCAAGGAGTCGCGGCTGAACAAGAGGCTACTTCCGGGCAGTTCGACGCATTGTTCCAAGATGAGTCTGGAGGTGATTGGGAAGGTAGCGAAAATGGTGATGAGACGTTTAACGAGTTCCCTGACACAGGCGGCGCTCAGTTTGACTGGTGATGAGATCTTCTAGGAAATGGAGATATGGCGAAGGGAGTTATACCAAGGAAGGGAGGGTAGGGCATGATATCCATGCAAAGGTATGGAACTCCAGGACTGGTCGTATGATATCAAGCATCATGCGCGACACATAAGGAAAAACAATGAAAAGGGGCGACCGGTTTGGCGGGAAGTGGCGGCGGAGGTTATTTTTTCTCCTACAACAGGACCAGTATAGCATAGGATCAATTCAGCATGCAGATCTGCCAACTCTTGACTCTCAATGACTCTTGATTGCTTTGTGAAATATTCCCTACAATAACGCGATGATAATGGCATTGACCCGCGACAAGTCGGACTCGACAGTAGTCTTGCCGACACCTGGTACGACCAGAACTACGCTGTTACAGACGGCTCGAGTGGTTCAAGTGGCAAGGCGTATTGCATTCCGTCACAGCGGTTCTTCTCAATCAGTGTAGTAGATCTGAATATTATTATAAAGTTGACAATCTTATTCTGTCCTTTGTATTGTTCTTGGAAAGGGACTAGATTACAAAACGTAACATAGGGGATAGAGCAACCTCAACTTTCCACCCATTCATGAGTACAACGTCCTCGATGGCAACCACTCCAGTCCCAATTCCATTGTTCCGAGTTGGCTGTTGTACTTTCTTCTTGTACATGCTAAATCGTCGGTTCCAAGCTTTCCCTCCGCCTGTGAATCCTTACTTGCGGTACCAAGACCTTGTTATACGAGTGTTCCTCATTTTTTTCTGAAGTTGGAGGATCCCGTACATCAGGGCCTCACTTGTAGGAGGACATCCTGGTACGTAGATATCGACTGGTACGACACGATCGCAGCCGATTGGGGAGTTAGTAGCTGTATTGAGTTCCTGGGAGGTCGGCAGAACATACCTCGAGTAACGCTGTAACTGTAGTGGTAGTATCCACCACCATTTGCGCATGATCCCATGGAGACAACCCAGCGAGGCTCAGGCATCTGATCGTAGACCTGTCGAAGGGCAGGGGCCATCTTGTTGGTAAGAGTACCAGCAACAATCATAACGTCGGACTGTCGAGGTGATGCACGGAAAATAATACCGAAGCGATCCTGATCGTATCGGGGGGTGGAGAGGTGCATCATCTCAACAGCGCAGCAGGCCAGACCGAAAGTCATAGGCCAGAGGGAGGACTGACGAGCCCAGTTGGCAACGGCATCAAGCGTGGTACTGCGGAAGGGCTTAAGTTAGCCTCACATCCGACAAGTATGAAGAGGATGCCTTCAAGGAGCGATATGCTTGGGACAGAGCAAAGGCCGATATAGAACGTACAGCGCATATTGGAGAGCACCCTTAGAAGCTACCTCGCTGGGAAGCGGAACCTCTCTACGGATCTTGCCTACGCCAGTGGCCGAATGGGTCTGCAGGGCGCTCGCATCGCGGTAAGAGCTGGTCGTGAAAGCGGCGGCGGCGGTTCGGTAGGGGACAATGGAGGTCGTAGGCTTGGCTATAGTGATAGGCAAAGTTAGCAAGACATGTTGGCGTCGCGATGACCGGGTTCGATGTCCGAGGCATAAAACCCGCCTGGTCAGAAGGGTCAAGAGTACGCACCTCGGAGAGCCATTGAGGCCGCGAATCGTGTAGAAGAAAGCATCTTGTGTGAGAGAATGATTCGGCAGACGAGATTACCTCAGTCGCACGAGATCAGAGGGGGGTGAAGAGGGGAGATTGGCGCGAACGTGGTTGACGGCGTTGGCTGAGCGAAGCTTTCTTGGTTGACGTTTTGGATGATTCGCCTCTTTGCTTGCCGGATAGGAATAAGACAGCTATGATTGGCTGAAGGTGCTTGGGTGGGAAAACGTTCAGACCGTGGATTAGCCGACGTGGTGGGGATGACCTTATGAGAGGAGAAAGAAAATTGTCAAGTTATAAGTTTTCCAGAAAGAATCGCCTGCGATGTGGAAGGAGAACTGGGAAGGTTTTGAAACTGATCGTTATATTCTTTTTGAACGTTGTCTGACTCGAGGTGATTCGCCTCAGGCTGTCACGGGATCCAAAAAGGCCTCGCTCTCAATAATCCATGACGTTCATATTGCCTCTAGAAGACGAGCCCAGAAGCCAGCTAAATTTCTCCAATCGAGGCGAATTGTCCTAACTTAGGTAATCTAGATCTGGTGGCGAACACTCTGTACAGTATGTCTGTAGTTTAGGTCCTGAGGGAGGATCCTACGTTGCTTGCGTATAGAGGGACAATGTTGCTGACCACATCTTCTATGTACCTTAAGATGCTACCAGTTGATATAGGCCGTGATTAAAAAACATATACTTTTATGTTAACTATATATAATTTTGAC
>JABCKB010000548.1:0-26484 GCA_013184455.1 Fusarium continuum | reverse complement strand
ACCTTAATAGTAAGATTAAGCAGGTAGCTTAGTCTAGGATATTAGTATAGCATTAACAATTTAAATATACTTACACGTTATTTGTCTTCTTATTAGTGTTGTTCGGATGTCGAATTTTATTACCCTTGGATCCCGTAGGAGGGTAGCCATGACGATGTCTCTCGATTTTCTGACGTTGTACTGTAGTATTAAGAGTGATTCCATATGTCTCATTCGCGGTTGTCGACGTCCATGTTGTCCGCTTGGTAGGTGCTGTGTAGTCGTGCTGAGTTCGCATCGAGGGCTTCTAGTGCCCTTCTAGATGGCGTTATGGTTCTTTGGGGCCGCTGACTGCCCGTATTGACTGTGATTACGCTTTCGATCTCGTTCGGGGCGGCTGTGTTGATTCCAGGATTGGCTCTCTTTTGCCCTCTCTTTGTCGGTGACCTACTTCTTCCTTGCCCACTCTGCTGGTTGCGGTCAGGTGTGAGAGATGGTGCTCCCCCCGGATGGTTCGTCCGGTTGGTTCCTCCTGGACTCTCACGCGTGGGTTCGCCTGGCTAGCTGCCATGCTGCCTTGCGGCTCCAGGTGGTACCTAGGACGTGCGGTGTAGGCGGCCTTGACCTTGGCCATTTCCTCCTTCCTGACTGCACACTGGTTACTCCAGGCCCCGTGTTGACCTCTGCCGTTGGCGCACTTTCTGGGTACGCTCTTGTCAGACTTGACAGGGCAATCGCGGGACGCATGTTCCTGAGCCCAGTAGCCGCATCTCATCGTTGCCTTGCACTGGGTTCCTATGTGGCCATATCCTTGACAGCCGAAGCATTGCCTCAGTCGGCACGACCTGTCGTACAGCTCGCACTGAAAGACCTCCCCTTGCCAGATCAGTCCCTCGTCGATAATTTTGTTGGCGTCTTGGGGTCTTGTGAACTCAATGATGATCGAGGAAGCATTCTTTGCCGCAGACTTCCTCGTGAGCCAGCCAATGTAGTTTATCCCGGCGCTCGGGATGAACGGTCTGTTTTCCTGGAGAATGATGTCTCTGATGTCCTCAAATTGGCTCACGTCCATCGAGTTGGTACGGATGCCGTGTACAAGAACTCCGTATGTTGGAATGCGCACTGCGGCTCCATTGCCAAGCCTGCGCTCCCAGTCCTCAGCGAACTGTCGGAGCACCTCCATGTCGGAGGTCGTAGCCGTCTTGATGCTAAGGTCATCGCTTTTGAGTTGGTTAGTTCACACCGTCTTGATATTCTCTATGTGCTCGTTGCCGCTTTGTTCTATAGCACGGTCTACGTGTGCTTTCAGGCTACGGGGGTTCATCGCCCGTAGGCCAGCTATTGTGAGTGGGTTCCGAATGTTCACGATGATCTCACGGAGCACTTGCGCGGGCGGCGCCTTGAGCTGGTTCAATGGGTTGTGTATGCTAGTGGCTAGCCCATTCCCAGCTGCTATAGACGCGTAAGTCCGTAGCGGGCTCGGGCGGTTACGCTGGTCCGCGTTCTTGATATCTCTCACCATCGTGATGACTGTTCTGCCAATATCGGTCGATTCTCTAGCTGCCGCCTTCATCTCGTTCTGTGCTTCATGGCTCTCGCGTATTCCTTCCAATGCCTGTTGGCTTGTGTTCGCTACCTGTTTGAGCTCCGTCTTGATGTCGTTAAGAGCCTGCGTCGTGCTCTCCGCCGCGATCTTCGATTCGGTTCTTGCCATTTGAAGCGCGTCGCGTACGATGTCGAGGTCTGGGATATTGTGGATCTTGTTGACGAAGGATAGTGTGCCCATGGCCATGACTTTGACCAGGCCTTGCCGTGCTAGGACTTCCACGGCGTATCACGTGCCATTAGCACATAGTGTTGTCCTGAGCAACGTGATTCTGGTAATAAATAAATAAAAAACCCCACCACAACTAAACTTCCAAGATCACGACTGACGACATGCCTTTGAATGTTCGCCGGGCCTTCAGCGATGTAAGCCGCTGCGGCGATGAAAATGCCAGCGAGTCTCCGAATGCCATCAGGTTTTTTCATCCCGGCTATGGAAAAACACCGATTTCAACCAATGCCCATCCGCCCATTCGCGATGCTTTGGTTTCCCTGCCCGCCTTCGATGACGGTGGCATTCACTACGATACTGCCCATACGACCTGTGGTATCTTAGCCGGAAATCGGTGGGATGGCTACTTCTCGCTCGATAGAGAAGGGAGGATGAGGGTCCAGCCGCCTGCAGACGGTATTCTTCGAGAGAGGGCGTACTTCTTTTGTCTCCCTCCGTCCTCTGATTCTTCGACCTCGACCGACCCATACCCCATTGTTGCTAGCTTCCGCGACTGGCGATTCCCTCATTGTAATCTTCCGCCCTGCTGGGAAAGATTGAGACCTCAATTCCGCGGGGGAGCACCTGGGAGCGTGAGACGTTGCATCCTTACGGATTGTGGGTTGAGCCTGGACGCCGCCCACCTTGTGCCCGTGAAGGAAACGAGCTGGTACGATGATAACGGAATGCTAGAGTAAGTAACTGATAGAGTGCTCCATCGCAGACGTTTGAACTAATGCATCTCAATCAGTTACGGCAAGGCTCCATCGTTCTCGACAGACGCAGTGAATGCATCCACGAATATTATTACCCTGCGGACAGATGTCCATAGAATGTTTGACGAACGGAACTTTTGCTTTGTCCCAAAGTCGGATCATCGGGATGGGAGGCCTTTGATGATCCGCACCCGAGGAGGCGGCGACAGTATTGCATATAGGGACAGCTCTAGTAAGGAAAGTCTAGAGACGGACAAGCATCAGCCCGAGGCCCAAGACGAAGCATCTCGAACAGAACGGCAATCTAAAGCAGATTCTGCGGCTACGTTGAAAACACAAGAAGACTACTTGGTCGTCGGACACGTCTTCAATTCAATACCAGGCGGCGAACCGCAAAAACTCTGGCATAACCGGGAGGCGTATCCTGGGCTCTATGCGGCATCCTTGGACTGTTTGTTTGCTCGATTTGCGTGGACCGTCTTCTCTCCGAATGTTTTCCGCGACTTTCTTCACATAACCAAGGAGCCCCGGTTGCTCCTTGTGTGGGATGAGTATTCAGGGCAATACGGCATTGAAAAGGCAGAACCTGCAAAATGTAAATTGACTCTAAAAGCAGCAAGAGCCAGGAGTGAAAGCCCAACAAAGAGGCAAAGGCCGGCGAGTGATGCAGGCCAAGACGAGGACAATTGGGATGAAGGGCTCGGCGAGCCTAGAGACAACTACAAAGCTACATCTTCGGATAATGACAGTGGTTATCACGGTGAACTGCATCATTATGAAGCAGACGACGACCTGGGAGTGGATACCCAGAGTCCGGAGGAAGAACCAGAGCGCGGGCGCACAAGAAAACGGAAGCATATAGAGAGCTATTCAGGAGCATTTGAGGCTGGGAACGAGAACAAGGGAACGAAACGGGTCAGTCTTCATACAGTATGAGCTTATGGAGGAGTTGAAAATATGCCATGAACAACCCTTCCTCGATGAACTTCTCCAAGATCTGATGACTAACGACCTAACTGAGACCGGCCATTTCTTGTGATCCCCTAATAGTAGGTAAGCTACTAAAAGTAACAAAAAGTACGTACCTGCAAGACCCACTGAAGCGCCACTTTACGGGTCGAAGCGCGTCCAGTGGCAGTCATAGAAAAAAGTTTTGGCAGTCGCTGGTCTTTTTCTAAGTGGAGGGCGTTTAGTAGAGGCGACTTGCTTCCGCTTCGCTGATTCATGAAAAAGATTCTCTCCATCTTTTTCATAATCACCACAGGCCATTCTACTTCTTCAATCTCTTCTATCGACACGGCCCTCGATTAATACTCACGTCACGTATGCCCTTTTTTTACGACGACCTGGACAAGCTGCATTGAGGCTTGCTACCTCCCCCGACGTTCCAGCGCAAAATCGAACTTAGAGGACGGATCGACTCGAGGAACGGGCGAAACTCGACGACAAACTGCCAGCACTAAAAGAGATCAAGGTCATTCATCCATTCTGCTACATCATAGCTGATTGTGGCTCCCCATCATGTTGCACCATCAATCTTCATCGCACATCATGTCAAGCCGCGACGAGAAACCTTTTCATCATAGCAGTGTGCCGATCGACCATGCGGCACTCATTCAGTCACGAGAAACAGGCGATGTACTCCCTGATGACACCCCCATTCAGGGCAACGTCAAAGCATTGCCCTTTGCCAAATCCTGGGTACACATGTTAGCTGGCGGGTAGGTAAATCCTCTATTTGATTGCCATCCGGCTTACGACAAGACCCGATGCAAGGCCGGTCTGTGGAGGACTGCAAGACTGACTCTGGTGATCTAGTGTTGGAGGAATGACTGCTGCAGCTATCACAGCTCCCCTCGATGTGCTCAAGACCCGATTGCAATCCGATTTCTATCAAGCCCAGATCCGGGCCCAGCGTGAAGCTCAAGCTCAGGTCCTCGGCCGACTCAACCCTGCCCGAGCCGCACTATATCACCTCAACGACACCCTTCAGATTCTCGGTTCAGTTTACAAAAATGAGGGCTGGCGCGCACTATTCAAAGGTCTTGGCCCCAACATGGTTGGAGTTGTACCCGCGCGATCCATCAACTTTTACGTATACGGCAATGGAAAGCGCCTGATATCCGAACATCTCAACAACGGTGCAGAGGCTCCCTGGGTTCACCTTACGGCTGGCGTAGCAGCCGGTGTCATCACCTCGACCGCCACGAACCCTATCTGGATGATCAAAACTCGTCTACAGCTAGATAAGAATGTGGCAGCCGGCGGCGCCCAGCTACGCCAGTATCGCAACAGTTACGACTGTATACGCCAGATTATTCGAGACGAGGGTATCCGAAGTCTTTACCGTGGAATGAGCGCTAGTTACCTTGGCGTGGTGGAGTCGACAATGCAGTGGATGCTTTACGAGCAGATGAAGGCCTCCTTAGCTCGTAGGCAAAACGCGATTGAGCGCAGCGGTCGTGAGAAGACGTGGTGGGATAACACTATTGACTGGACTGGAAAGGGTTTCGCTGCGGGAAGCGCCAAGCTGGTTGCTGCTGTTATCGCTTATCCTCATGAGGTACGCTGCTGACGAATCTTTGGTTCAATCCACCATACTGACAAAGTTATGATAGGTTGCACGAACACGACTACGACAGGCGCCTATGGAGAACGGCCTACCCAAGTACACTGGCCTAGTTCAATGCTTTAAGCTTGTCTGGCTTGAGGAGGGCATCATGGGTCTCTACGGCGGCCTGACTCCTCACCTGATGCGAACAGTACCCAGCGCTGCCATCATGTTTGCTATGTATGAAGGCATCCTCCGGCTCTTCCATACGCCTGCGTAAAGCATTGGGCGATAGAGCGATGCAAATCGAGACGAAGCGGAACAGCTTAACGGGATTAATCTCGGCTCACCTTTCGCTCATCACTTGACATCTTGTAACACCATATGAAGCGAGTTCGCTACCAAGCTTTGAGAGCTTGTCATAACGCCACTCGCTATTGTATCATTGTATAACACCTTGGTTCTTTTGCAGGAGCTGGGACATGAGGAGTCACGAGAAACCCAACAAAAGGGGAGACGGCGCGATAACAGCGTCTTTTGTTTTCGGCGTTTGGCGAGCGGATGGATTTGTAGAAGGGGAAGCCAAAAAAACTACACTCGTGTCCACGCTTATACACAAGTCTTGTATGAATTCATGTATAATAGGAGGTGCGCTTGCACTTCAGGATATCACCATATCTTGCCTGTACCATCACGGCCTTGGGCACATCATGCGTATAGAAATCTCCACCTCAGATTGCGAGTTTTCAAGCCGGACAATATATATATGTTAAATCACATTGTTATCTCTACGTTCATGTGTTGAAGCATACTCTTATACCCTCACAGCAGGTTCGTAGTAAGGCGAATCACCCTTGTTAACGTTCATGGTACAAGATAAGGATACCAGACAGTCCATCAGTCCGTCAACGCCTGTCATGATTGAAACAAAATTAGTCGCCATAAAAGTCCCAAAGCTTCACATGTGTGATACGAGTTGAAAGAGCAGTTTTGAAACGGGTTAAGAACAAAATGACTAGAACAGGGTTTGCTTTTTCCCACATGAAACGAAACAGAGGGAACATATTAATATGTACGTGAAGAAGAACGTCATTCCACCTTCTCTTTCTTTTCGTTTCCTTGGCTTCCCGTTCTAGTCATGGGGAGGTCATGTTATCGAGAGGGGAGTCTCGCTGGTTAATAGCCGGGTTTCGCTTGCGAAGCTTTCGAGGTTGGCGCGGAGTTGAAGGTGGAGATGGAGAGCGAGAGCGAGGGCGAGAAGAGGAGGGCATGGCTTTGAAGGGCCAGATTAGACGAAGGCGTCACCAAGCGTTGCGATCCCAGTTAGGGTCTACGAATGCGTCAATCTCCCAGTCAGCAAGGATGGATCCGGCGGCAAACTCACCTTGAACAAAGGCAGCCAGGACCTTGCTCCCCGTCTGCAGCAGGGGATGGCCCACGACGATCTTGAGGAACTTCTCAAGGCCGGCGCGACGGCCCTCGATTACGTCGTCGCTGAAGCGGTTGGTGAAGACCTTGCCGGGCAGGGGGGGGATGGTGACGCGGGCACTCTCGCGCTCGAGGATGTCGCGGAAGTACTCAAAGTCAGAGTAGCGGCGGCGGACGCTGCTCTGGCGCAGCTTGAAGGCGGGGATGTTTGTGCGGCAGAGAATCTCGTAGTCGGTGTACATGTGACGGCCCATGCCGTGCGTTCTTGGGTTGCGGACCTATATATGGCGCGCTTTGGTAAGCTTTCTCTCTACATCTCTCCATCCAGGTATTTATGTTTGTTTGGTCGCCGAGAGAAAAAAAGAGGGCGGTAAGGGGAGTTGGAGCTTACTTACCTCAATCTCTAGAAAGTTCTCGGGAGGTCCGTAAATCTCGTCAAAGCTCTGCTGGCGCGTGTCGGGCATGGATTGCAGAATGGGCCGGTGGAATTGTGAGCCGGGTGAGCTGGGCGCATCGCGGCCAACGTTGTCCTGGTCGGACGCCATGATTGGCGGAGTTGTAACGGTGGTGCTGGGCGTTGGCGTTGGCTAGGTAGGTATTATAGGGTTGAGGCGTAGGGGCGCGGCGGTCGTGTGAGGTCTTGCGCAATGGAGCGAAAAGAGGCTGGTGGTGATGTTTTGCAGAGTGGAGGTGGGGGAGAGGGCGGGGGGTACTTGAGCAATTGGTCTGGGGCACGGTTAGCAGCAGGTACCTTTTCCTTGGTTCTGCTAATCGTTGACAAGCATATGACGGGGGGATTGAGCCCTGTTTCGGGTCATTCGGGTTCCATTCTGTTGACAATTGTTTGTGTAACCATGTAACTACGACATGTTATTGTACAGATGTATCGAGGTACGAGAGACAGGTACGGATACATCCAACCGTTAAGCATAGATGGTTGGATATAGTAAAAAATAGACCTTGGCGAATCTATTTTATGGGTTCGGGTTCATCATCATAGATTACAACGGTGAATATTGCGAAAGAGATAAATGTGCAATTTTTTATTATTCAAGCTATGGGCTCTGGAGCATATTTTGAAGCCCATCGTACGACCATTCAACAGGCTTGTGATGGTTTATTATGCCCAGCTACAGGTCAATCAATCCAAGCGGCAGTGCATAGCCTAGGCATTTCTACTTCAGACTCAAGACATCTGCTACTCATGGATATTCAATATTGAATCTCCCACCCGACACATGGCATCGCGTAGCATATATGTTTAGGACAATCTCGGTCCTGTTCATATCCTGCCGAGCAGCACTTCAACTAACTCTCGACTCGTCTACCAGCCTGGACGCTGTTGAATTGTTGGCCCCAAACTCGCGTGCATGAACTGAGCTGAATCAAACAAGTATAAGCCCAAATAGTCATCAAAACGCCTTACGCCAGATGTGCCTCACCTTGGGCCTAATCCTACAACGCCTGTTGCGACATGTAGTTTTATACATGATCCGTGTACAGAAGAACGGCACGTTCCCTTAATGACATTTGAGTCAGGGGCGGCTGAGTTCCTTTATTCATCGTCTCCGCATGGGCGCAGTTTGCCCATCTATCAAAGTGCCTCACTTCTTGTCAGCAAACTTTTGATGAATGGCACGGATCTGCTCCTCCACATTGACATTTTGCATGTGACCCAGCTGTGCTTGGCTCTTGGCATCCATGGCGCCGTCGTAACTGTGGATAGCAGCCTTCTTTCTGCGTGCGAGCTCATCTTCAGATATGGCTTGCCCGGTGACCGGGTCGAAGACGTCGCTGCGTTGGCTGGCGAGACGCTTGAGGTTGTTGGCGACATCGACGTGAGACACGTTTGAGGACGCATAACGCGAGTCTGCCTTGGCCTTCTGTTCTTTCCAGCTGGGGTCGAGAAGTTCGACTAACAAATGGTTAGCATACTGGACAGTCGAATAGGGCAATGGGTAACGTACTTCGCATATGAGCCTCGAGCTCGTTCATGGGAATCTGCTGCTTGCAGTTGGGGCACAGAGCCATCTGAGCACCCTGTCTGTTGGCAGCCTTTTGCGCTGCACGTGGTACATAGTTCTCCTTGATCTTCATGGGAGGGGCACCACCGCGTGCTTCGGCAGCCGCCTGCTGCTTGCGCGCCTGCTGCTCTGCGCGCTCCCGAATACGGCGCTCCTCTTCTTCCTCTTGAGCGGATTGCTGTGGTTGTTGTGGGACAGGGGCGTATGGCTGTAACGGAGGAGGCATCTGAGTAGGCTGATACGCTGGTTGTTGAGGGGCGATAGGATAGGGGGCAGTTTGGTTGGGGTATGCATTGTAAGTGGTATCTTCGTCGGGCATGGCTTCTTCGATTCGAAGGTTGGAGCTAATGGATGCATTATTGCGGTCTTCGAGGGATGCATACTGAAGGTCGGACAGGTTGGTTGGGGGTGGAAGATTGGCTTGCTCGTCTGCCTCATTAAAAGTGATGGTCTCAACAACAACAAAGTCGCCCCAGTCAATCTGCTCGAACTCTTCTTTCTGCTTCTCTTCCTCCTCCTCTTTCTTTTGACGTTCAGACTCAACGTGCTTGGCATATTCGGCTCGTTGTTTGGCACGATTCAGGACAAGGAACTTGTCCTTGATGTTGGCCTCGAGCTCCCTCATGCGTTCCTCCTGGAGCTTTCCACCTTCTCCACTCAAGCCACTCGCGCGTAATAGTGTTGTGTATTGATCAACAATGTGCTGGAAGAAATTGTGAAGGGTATGATTAGGGATGAGGAACTGAAATTGTGGGTTGCCAGCTTCGCGCTGAGCCAGCTGCGTCATAAACTGTCGCCCATTCTTTGCGACAAAAAGAGCCGAGAGTTGGATCACGTCCAGATCCTTTCGGTTGATACGGGGCATTCGCGCGGAAAATTGGAAATCGGCAGGCTTCGGGGGTCCCTTGGGCTTGGGAGGCTCGGCCACAGGTTCACCCGCGCGACCAGCAGCAATCGCTGTGCCACGCCCACTCCTGACCTCCTCAAGCCGCCATTGATAGAAGGGATGGTAAGCATCGGTGGGGTTGAGGAAGCTGAATTTTGGGTTGGAGTGCTCCTTGTCGCGGATGCGATCCTCGAAGACGGCGCCGTTGCGCGCTACGTAACCGGCAGTCTTTTCAAGAACGTTTCGAATCTCGCGGGGAGGAAGGACAACGCCAGCGGGAGGCTTGATATCGTCGAGAGCGGATGCGGCGGCATCGCCGTTGGTTGTTACGGCTGCCATTGTGAGGAAAGGACGCGCTGAGGAATAGGCTGATGGAGCTGTCTGGAGGCGACTTGGGAAATTTCGAGGTGCTCTGGCGACGCGAAAGCTAGGGCCGGATGATTATTGTTCCACAGCCTTTATCTTCGAGGTACCTGGCGAGCAAGTCAACTTTGACGACGCTGTCTTTCCAGCGTTTTATCTTTTACTTAGAGAATCTTCTAATCAGCAATCAGTATATATCAGTGATCCTTATTCTCATACTCAAACATATCCTCGACGCTCAAAAACACATATAGATGGATTTTAAGCTTTGTTTGCGCAGACGTCCCGTGTGTCGCCTGTGAAAACAAACCAAGAATGGCAGCTTGAAAATAAGCACATGAGAAAGCATGACATTGCTCTTCCACTTCATGTTAGGATATGATATTCAGTTCCCCTAGGTCATCTAGTATAATATTCGGCTTGACATAGCTTGAATCCTCATGAGACGGGTGCGGTCGTGGGTATCTTTGTTAGATAAAACGCCTGGAAATATTGTGGTCGAGGGTCCTCTTCAAATCATCTCCTCAATGCACGTTTATTAGCTCTTCAACTGCGCCCATCTAGGAAGTTAGCGTAAATAATACTTCTGTGGCTAAATTTATCGTTTGGATCAAAATCCAATTGGGCAGCTAATTCACGATCTCAACTTGCCATACCCCAGATTTCAAGCATCTGTTGATTCGCCCGGCCTAAAATACAACGAGTTTTTTAAGGCCAGAACTTCCTTGTAATGACAACAGCCCTACAAAGCTAAACCTCTGCAACGAACGGGCTAGTAAGCAGTCGAGGCGCACTTAGGACCACCCCTTTTCATGTACAGTGGTATCAGCCAAAATCGTGTGCACGAATGGCATTGGACAACTCCAACTTTGACTTGATTTGCGGCTTCATATTACGTCCACAGCTGTCGGTCCCATTTAGCACTGAGCACCTACAGTAGGTACCCCGCAGTGACCCGCTTACATAGTACCCTAAATGACGTTTATCAGCTGCCACGGAGTAGTCGCCGTTTTCCCCGACCTACAACAACCCAAGCTGGGAAGGTATCAATTAACACACCAACGGTGTTCGGCATTCTAAACCGCTATCGAGACAAGGCCAGGCCAGTTCAGTCTCTCAAAGGGCTCATCAACAGTTTCAGCAAGGACAAGAGTCTTGTATACAAGTATCCGTCAACCCCCAGTGGGCAAAACACCGCAAAACTGGAGTGGGCTCTCGGTGTAAAGCTTCTCCGTCGACAAAATCGTCAAAGGAACCCCTCCTTTCCTCCTTGAAATACCAGATGAAGTGCTTAGCGCAGCATTGAACCTGAAATATACCCATTTGATGGAGTTACCAACGTGGAGAAACTCCGCCATTGAGGCCGCCTCTCATTCTCTGTTCGACGAAAGCTCTACACGATCCGAGGATGCCAGTGTATTATTAGTGCTGTTGTCATTCTTTTCGCCTTGCGACAAAATTCCCCTGGACCTTTTTACACGTGGGTCAACACCACGGAAACGATGGACAGTTGAGGGAGAAATCGAGCTCGTCGACGCGACCAGAGTTGGGCTGGCTTCAGGGTTGGCCAGCTTGCTAACAGATGCGCAAAGACTTAGCCGAGCTTTTGATGAGCTGTGTCAATCTGCGGCCGTGCTCAAGTATTCTGATGAGACATATCACTTAAATGAAGACATGTCAGCGCGGGTTCATCGAAGCCTCGCCCCAGATGCTCCCCCCTTTTGGCGACAGCAGGCCTTGATCGTGGCATACAGGGCGATACCTTGGAAGTATATCGAGTTTCCGTGAGTTTGAAGTCGGCGACCATTGAGCTCGAACCACTGACATGACAAAAGAGACCCTGTGGTCAAACTTTTCCTGCCACACTTACACCATGTCGCCGAGACGTTCCACGACTCTTTTGATGAGTTGCCTGCAGCCACTAGAACTGACTTCATGCTTACACTCATTGAGGCTTTCCGGTTCCCAGACATGGCCTGGAAGTACTTTGCGATTGGCCAAGCAGAATTGGCCGCTGGACGCTTGAAAGACACACATCTTCGCCTTTGCATTGGGCAAACTAAGGCGGTCCTGGGACGCCTGAGTGGGAACATGGACGAGGCTACTAGTAGTCTTCAGAACCTTGTATCGAACGATCCTGAAGCCGCTGTGAACAAGCGGATACGTTGTGAGGTTGGCGTTGCAATCATCCAGCGCTCTCTGAACTGCATTCAAGTAGCAGAGCTTTCCACCGCGCAAAGTTTGTTGGAAGACTGGAATCCTCTCAGCGACAACCCCTCACCCCTCGAAGATATACTGTGCTTCCGCAAGTATTCACTGCTAGGGAGAGTCATGCGATTGCAGGGCAACTTCAGCAGGGCATTGCAGCTCCTTGAACAAGCATACCAAGCGTCACAGAAGCCGAGTGAACTTATTTTTGATGAAGATCTCAGGGATCTTACATGCGACCTTGCCGACTCTTTACGAGAGCTCGACGAGCCTATGATGGGAGAGGGCTATCTTCGTACAGAGATAACACGACGCACAGAGAGGCCTGATCCATTGCCCGGAAAAGCCCTCTTGGAGCTGGCCTTGGCTGAGGCTCTCTTTGCTCAGGAGCGTTATGGAGAGGCGGAAGAGATATGTGCCAACATTGGCTCGCGAGCTAGTCTTCTCAAGTACGAGAGGCTGCGGGTGTATGTTATCCTGGCGAAGCTATCACATATCAGATCGGATTTCGAGGTTGCATTGTCGCGATGGAGCGAAGCGATGCAAGCACTGCAAGAGTTTTCCTTGGTTGATGGACAGGTCCAGAACATCATATCTACGTCTATGGCTGATGTCTTGGACGCCCAAGGCCACAACTGGTTGACGCGAGAATCTCCTAGAAAGGCTTCACTGACCGAATTGGCAAAGCCGCAAGGTGTGCCGCATTGGATCGCTGGTTTTCGGCAATGGGCAGAGTATCTGCAATCCAGGGGAGCCAGGTCGGTGTGACCCGTACTCCGTAGTTGTACGCGATTGTTAAAAAAGAGTTGGCGGATTATTTTTCAATGATGGAGGTGGATTTTAGATACCCGAGACCGAGTCAGCTGACCAATCCTGTGGAGATAAACATGATTAGATCTCAATGGCAGCAAAAGTTTCGACTGAATGTCATTTCAGATATGGTCTAGAACATGCGCGTTTCAAGCAACTTGGAGATCCGGTAGAAAAGGGGTTAAGCTACGTAGGTACCTGAGCATTAGCCTTGTCTGTAGCTGGAGCTGGAGCCACAGCCGAGGGAGCCCCTGTGTGGCTGCAGCAGTAGCCACAATACCGGTATGATAGGCAGACAGACATTCGAGTTTTGCTGACAAAACAGGTAGACGGATATATGTTACTGTATGCATTGTATTGGAACTAGGTTGTGATCAACGCATAGACTTCTCTCTTGAAAAAGTCATTGTTGATCCCTCAACGTCAAACATGTTTGCAGGAGCTGAAACCAGTCAACCTGCGATCAAGGGCCATCGCAAATGGACGCTATTCATAGGTCAAATGGCACCTGCTGAAGCTGTGTTCTAGGACTAGCGTTGCGGGGACATCAGGGGATCTTCACGACCGGGGCCGGGTTTGATTCGCTGCAAGGGTCGAGTTAGGGAGAGCCTCCACTGGGCTGACCGCGAGAGAAGTACCTGAGTACGAGGTACGTTCATGGGCAGGAACGAGCCGAAAAGGCCACTGTAGCTACAATTTTTTGAAAGAGTGGGAATGGAAAGGAAGGAGCCTGACACGCGCCTGCTGCTGCTGTCGTACCGCAACCATCCAGTCCCGATCACCAGTTGCAGTTGCAGTCTCAGGCCGCATAAGGTACAGCAGGTGTGCTAACTTAACATCGCCCATCCCCTGAAGCTTCATCCCTCTTTTTTTCTTCTTCCTTTTATTTCCCCTTCATTCTCTTACTTCTTGCAACCCCCGTATTACCCATCATCTTCTCCAGGGCTTATCGCATCGTCTACCGTCGCTGAAATTCGTATCGTAACGGCGGTCTGTGATTGAAGTTTTGGGTCGTCTTCTCTTCTCTTTTTCATTCTTATTCTCTTTCTGTTTAAACCCCGGTCATCGATGAGGTATCTCTAAACCTTCCACCGGTTTCTGTTCTAGCTCTCCTTCGTCAACTCTCGTTACATCGAACGATTAGTGTCTGCGATTTGGACACAACGTACCCCCTGCGGCGGAATCGATTCGAACTCTATATTAATACTCGACGGCCATGGCTCGTACGAGGGGCAAGAGTCCCCAACCGCCAGTCAAGGCTTCGACGCCTGTGACCGAGAAACAGCAGCCGATCGCGGCTCCTCTTCCTCAGCAGCAGCAGCAGCCCACTGCTGTCGCCACCAAGTCCAAGAACAAGAGCAACAAGTCTACCTCGTACAAGTCAGAGGGTGTTGAGGACAACGATGTCTTCCTCCTCCCCGTTTCTGACTACTGGGTTGTGTTGGGTCTCATGGTCCTCGCTACCCTAGTTCGTGTCTACAGAATCTATCAGCCCACAAGCGTTGTCTTCGACGAGGTCCAGTACGTCTACTTAGCTATCCCGAGCTTCGCTATAGCTTCAATCCTCGTCTTGCTCACCAATGTGCTAACCTGTGCGTTCCTATCAACAGTTTCGGCGGTTTTGCTACGAAGTACATCAAGGGCAAGTTCTTCATGGACGTCCACCCTCCCCTGGCCAAGATGCTTATCGCTCTTACCGGATGGCTCGCTGGCTTTGACGGAAGCTTCGACTTCAAGGAGATTGGCAAGGACTACATTGAGCCTGGTGTCCCCTACGTTGCGATGCGAATGTTCCCTGCTATTTGCGGTATTCTCCTGATTCCTTGCATGTTCTTCACCCTCAAGGCTGTTGGTTGCCGTACCATGACTGCCACAATGGGCGCTGGTCTGATCATCTTCGGTTCGTATCCTCTCTGGCTCTTATGCTGCGCACTCAAGACTCTGGTTGCTGACTACTTACAGAGAACGGCCTTTTGACCCAGGCTCGTCTGATTCTCCTCGATTCACCCCTCGTCGCTGCGACTGCTTTTACTGTCCTCGCCTTCTCCTGTTTCACCAACCAGCACGAGCTTGGCCCTGCGAAGGCTTTCCAGCTTAGCTGGTGGTTCTGGCTTGTTCTCACTGGTCTCGGTCTGGGTATCACCGTGAGTATCAAGTGGGTTGGACTATTCACAATTGCCTGGGTTGGTTCTCTCACTCTTCTCCAGCTCTGGGTTCTTCTCGGTGACAACAAGAACGTGTCCATGGTAAACTTTCCCTGATCCGTCTAGGGCCAAAAACCATGATTAACGTGTGTACAGCGTCTTTTCACCAAGCACTTCATGGCTCGAGTCTTCTGTCTTATCATCATACCCCTCACCTTCTACATGGCCATGTTCGCCATCCACTTCGTCTGCCTCCAAAACCCCGGTGATGGTGATGGCTTCATGAGCTCCGAATTTCAAGCCACTCTCAACAATAAGCGAATGAAGGATGTTCCCGCCGATGTCATGATGGGCAGCCGTGTCTCTATCCGCCATGTCAACACCCAAGGTGGTTACCTCCACTCTCATCCTCTCATGTACCCAACCGGTAGCAAGCAGCAGCAGATCACTCTATACCCGCACAAGGACGATAACAACATCTGGCTCCTCGAGAACCAGACTCAGCCTCTAGGAAGCGACGGCCAGCCCATCAACGGCACCAAGGCTTGGGATGCGCTCCCTGAGCCTCAGTACATCACGGATGGTACTGTCATTCGCCTTTACCACAGCCCCACCCACCGCCGCCTTCATTCCCACGATGTTCGTGCCCCCATCACCGAGGCTGACTGGCAAAACGAGGTTTCTGCCTACGGTTACGAGGGCTTTGAGGGCGATGCCAACGATTTCTTCCGTGTCGAGATTGTTAAGAAGAAGACTCGAGGTGCAGTCGCTAAGGAGCGTCTCCGAACCATTGAGAGCAAGTTCCGCCTTGTTCACGTCATGACTGGCTGTGTTCTCTTCTCCCACAAAGTCAAGCTCCCTGATTGGGCCTCAGAGCAGCAGGAGGTGACTTGTGCTCGTGGTGGTACTCTGCCCAACAGCTTGTGGTACATCGAGGGCAACTCCCACCCTCAACTGGAGGGCGATGTTGAGAAGGTCAACTACCGCAATCCTGGCTTCTTTGGCAAGTTCTGGGAGCTTCAAAAGGTCATGTGGCGAACAAACGCCGGTCTCACTGACTCTCACGCCTGGGATTCTCGTCCCGAGTCATGGCCTATTCTCCGACGTGGTATTAATTTCTGGGGTCGTCAGCACACCCAGGTTTACCTCCTCGGCAACCCCATCATATGGTGGTCTTCTAGCATTGCTGTTGCCATTTGGGTTATCTTCAAGGCTATTGCCGTTCTTCGCTGGCAGCGCAGCTGCAACGATTATGCCAACACCACTTTCAAGCGATTTGACTATGAAATTGGTACATCGGTTCTTGGTTGGGCTCTGCATTATTTCCCATTCTACCTGATGAAGCGCCAGCTCTTCCTTCACCACTACTTCCCTGCTCTCTACTTTGCTATCATTGCCTTGTGTCAGCTGTTTGACTACGCCACTGCTCGTGTCCCTGGAGTTGGTGCTCGTGACACTGCCATAATCAACCGAATCGCTACTGTCTCTTTTCTTGTCCTGTCGGCTGCAGTTTTCACTCTCTACTCTCCTCTTGCCTACGGCAGCCCCTGGACCAAGGCCGACTGCAAGCGCGTGAAGCTTTTCAGCACATGGGATTTTGACTGCAACACCTTCTACGACAGTGTAAGTTTAACGACGCCCGCTCAGACATGGATGGAATGAGTATTGACTAACTTGATTAACAGTATGACAAGTACAGTGAGGTGCCTTCAATCAGTTCATCTGTGGTTCCCACTACCTCAGCAGCTAAGAAGGTTGAGCCCAAGCAGGAGGCCCCTGTAGCCCAGAAGCAGGAGGATGCTGGAATTTCTGGAGCCCCCCCGGTTCCAGATCACCCTCAGGTTGAGCACCGGGTGATTGCCAAGGAGGAGAAGGTTGAGTACCGGGACCAGGACGGTAACCTGCTTGACCCTGAAGAGGTGAAGGCTCTTGAGGGTAAGGTTGAGTTCAAGACCAAGTACGAAACCAAGACGCGCGTTGTCGATGAGCAGGGTAATGAAGTCGAGGAGCCTGCGGAGGGTTGGGATCACAACCTGGGGGCTGGTGTTGCTCCTCCTCATCCTGACGTTGAAGGTGTCAACAGCGAGACTGTCAAAGGTACGGAAGAGGAAGCCGCCGCCGCCGCTCCTCAGGATGTAGCTGCCAGCAAGGACGGCGAAAAGGAGGCCGAGGAAGCCAAGGCTAAGCCTGCCAGCGAGAACCAGCAGGATGCCACTGTCAAGGACGAGCTGTAGAGAGTTCCCCCAAGGCTTTTGCCCTGACCAGCTGCAACATCCGGCTCTCTGCCCCCGGAACCCTATCTTACACAAAACTCGCCACAAACCATGTAACATCATGTACTCTATTACTTACGACTTATGGAGGATGGGAAAACTACTGGTGGTCTGATATTAGAAGGCTGGAAAGGAGATGACAGTGTCTTGATCTCGAAACAGAAAATCACATAAAACACAACCAAAAAGGAGGAGATGAGGTTATGTGGAACCAGAACCAGGACGTCAGGCTATGACGTATTCTCATTTGTTGGCATTTGTCGAGGGTAATACTGTGGCATTGATACGATATTGGCAGTGATGCACACACAATTCTCATAATACAATTTTTTCTTGTTCAAGTTCGAATACTGCTCAATATCCATAATTCGGAGTGACGAGTATACCATCACACCCATGACTATACTCTCGTGATTGGCGAAAACTGGGAGCACCATGTAATAGTTGAGTAGCCAATGAGTATATAATCACGTTGCAAGCGAGGACTTCGATCTTCATCACCCATGGCAGTACATCTCAGTGGTCATAGGATCCTACAAGGTATTCTGGCGGGCATTGAACAGCGCAAAAATTAAGCCTCAAGACGTAGTTGGTATCATTTCTATTACTACTACAACTAATGGCGTCGTCAGAGGGCATGCTTGACGGCCGTGAATAATCTAATAAGTTTAAAAAGCTAACGCATGCCCGCGTACTGCGAGCTCTTGCTGCGCATATCAACAACCTGATCGTGACGCTCTGGGAGAAAAAGCAAAGGACAAACATGTCATTCCAAAGAAAGCCCAATTTCCCGCCTTATTGCGCCGCCCATAATGAAAGATGCGCATGCATCCGTTAAACGCCAGTAATGAAATCCCATATGAGCAGTCCATAAACGATCGACCGATTGCTTGCTTCCGTCCTTCCATCCATCCAAATTCCGTGCCATATTCGTCCAGTAAGAAATATTGGGGGACGAATTCGCCATCCCCCGAGCTCCGTGATAGCGCGCCACGAGGGCACAATCCAAGAAAATCATTCATGCAGTCCTGTAGCCCAAAATAATACACATAGTAATACACAAAGCCCGCAGTCGTGTCGAGACTGTCAACGTCGAAGAGGCTTTGAAAGGATGTTATTCTGTTAATCTGTGGTCGGGATCGTGATAGATAATCGCTTTGTTTCCTCTGAGCCGGAGGTGCTCTTCACATTGAGTGACTGCATGGAGCTGCGCACACTCCTTGCTCCATCCGTCTGCGAAGGGGGTGTATGAGGCTCCTCAATGGGGCCATTCTTGCTCGCTTCGCTTCGTGTTCGCTCCATCGTCATTGGCGGGGTTTGAAAGCCAGGAACTTCAAGATGATCCGATGTTGAGCTCCCGTCATGGCTGTTCCGCGGGCTCTTTTCCATGTCGACAGAAAGTGGTGCAGGAATACTTGGAATAACGCCGCCCCCAATGCGAGACCAAAACATCTGCTCCCTAAGTCGCACACTCTCCTCCCAGGCAGCCTTTTCGTGGTCCTCATCATCTGCTCGCCAATGACCATCCTTAACCATGCGTAAGAACCCGAGGAAATCGCAGGTTGAACGTACGCGACCAAGGCAGTACTTGCACAAGGGGTGCCGTTGAGCAGAATCGGTCTCACTCGTTCGGAATCGATGGTTTCGTAGGTATTTGGGGTCTTTACGGGAGTCACCGCAGAGGGAACACGGGTAAAATTGTGGCTTCGTCAGCGCCACAAGGCTTCCCGTTGTTGGTACTGGTTCAACCACCAAAGATCCGTCAGCAATAGAGGCGATGACAGATCGGCGAGCAAGCCATGATAAGCCCGGAGCCGTGTCGAGACGAAGTGTTGGCTCAATATCCTCTGCCAGAACTCGCTTGTAAAACTTGGTCTCTTTTAAACTTGGCAGAGGACCAGCAGAGGCGTTTGAAGCAGCGCTGACAGTTGAGGCCGGGGTGTTTGGCGACTGAGGAGTACTTCCAGGCCCAGGAAGTGGTGTGCCGAGCGACGTGGTTGATGCATTTGAGGGATGAGCACTTGATGTTGAACCACCGAGACCAAAGCCAGCCAATGCATTTAGAGCGCCCACAGAACCTGAGGACACACGGCTACCAGGGCGGTTTCGAGAAACGCGTGTAAGGCTGATAAAGTCATCGTACGATGATAAATCAGTCCGCAAGACAGGTTGGATGAGATGGGAGAAGCTTGTCGGGTGAGCAGGTTCAACAGCAGCTCCCCATAGTGAGGGGGCTGACTCTTCGGTCGATGATTGACGATCGTCTCGAGTATCAGGTTTTGTTAGACCAGGAGATGAGGGAGCAGTAGGGTTAGTATGATCGTCTCGTTCAGAAGCCATGTGCTCCATAACGTGCTTGAGTTCGATAAGTTGCTCCTGTTGTGATTTAAGGATGCTCTCGGTATCGGCGAGCTGAGACTTCAGTTGGTCGTTCTTGCGTTGTAGAGCCTCGTGGTCAGCTTTAGCCTCCTCCTTGGCAGCAATCACCATCTTGTTCGCTTCCTCGAACAAGGCGGCTGTAAGGTTTTCAAGTTCCTGCTCGATCTTCTTCTTTTCCATTTCCGTATCCAGGCGCTTTTGGCGTTCCGCGGCTACTTTGGAGTGCCAAACTTTCTTTTCAGCCTCAACGGTGTGCTTGCGAACCCACACGTCACCAGTCAGCATTTCGCGTTGTGAGGCATTTTGAGTCTCAAGCATGCGGATACGGTCACGTGCAGCATCGAGTTCGTGGCGAGCGGCGGACAGAGAGTCGTCGAGGATGGTCTGGTGGTTGATGGCATTGATGAGCTTGTTGCTGAGGGTGGCGACTTCGTTATTGAGGTCGGGGTGATGACTGGGAGTCGCTACGCCGCTGTCGTCGGCGGGGCTTATGGCACGACTTCGAGGATCAGGGATGGTGCTCATCTCATCGTCAAATCCAGCAGGCGCGCTTGGTGAGCCTATAGGTAGATGTGTCGAGGAAGAGGACTTGATCGGTGTGTTGTCGGGGGTGAGCGAGGGAGTTCGAGGATGGTAACTAGGGGGAGCTGCGATTGAAGATAGAGATCGAAAATGGCCTAATGATCGTCGAGATGCTGGTGATTTTGTCGCGAGAGGCTGGCCCCAGCCAGCGGCGGCGGCGGACATTGGAATAAATCTACAACGCGTAAGCTCAAGCCGGTAAGATCTGGTGGCTAAGTTCGAACGATAGAGTTTGGGCTGAGCAGAATGTGTGAGGGAACAAAAAAGAAGGTGGAAACGGAGGTGTCCTGAGCCAGGAATTCATCATGAGAAAGATAGCAACATACGAGTCCATTGTAATCGGGCGCGTGGTTTTGTGTGTCAGTTGAAAACGTCGTGTGCTCTCGGCCCGGAGAGGACGTGACCTGACCTGGCGTGACAAGTCGATATGAGACGACTAGTCAACGATCAGACTTGAACGAGTCAATCCCTCTGAGAGATAGAGGAGAACAGAGACGTGGGAATGAGGAAAGACGGATCCTCCGGGTCCGATGGGTGACGACGAGTCAAACGGCGTGAGGGCGAAACGGGAGGAGACGGGAGACTGGAGACTGGAGACGGGAGATAAGAGATCCGAGCGACTGAGACCCGCGGCTTGAGACTGGGCGAGCCACGTTCCAGGACTGAGAGAAGCTGAAGGGTGAATAGATCTAAGCAATGCTGTGGCTGGTTTAATTCGACAACTGTTGCCAGGCTCCGGCAGCAGATACAAAGTCGTCAAGAGAAGAGAGAAAGAGGGAAGAAGAGGATGGCAAAGCTACTTTGCTAGTGCTGTACGAATACGTGGGTATTGTGCGTGCTGGACCTGTATGGTACGGTACGGTACGGTAGAAGTAGCACGGGCGGCCGCGGCCCCTGGTCCTCCGCAAGCTTGTGAGATGGAGAAGGGTCCCAATCCGACAAAGTCGTGTCGTATCGTATCGGTCGCGGATCGTAATTGGGAGGTGGAGTCCCTGAAAGGTCGTTTGACGATGTGATGATGATGTCGACGCAACAAAGAATATCCAAGAAGAGTAAAAATCCCTCTTTTTTTTTTTTGGTAACGACCAGAAAGAGCTGATTACAAAGTACCCAGGCACAACGGCGCTGGCTCATGAATCGTGCCTTCTGCTTGTTCCCTTCCTTTTCGCCTCACTCGCCTGTCGTGCTCGACTCGTTGCGGGCAGGAACAGCGATACATCCAATCCATGTACCGACGCGGTGCCGGCCACTCAGACGCCAGAAGCCCTGCAGGGAAGAGGAGACGCGGCAAGGTCGAGACCTTGATTTGCCAAACCGGACTCTTAGCGGAACTGCCTGCGCCACAAACCGTCTGCTGACGCCACGCTATCACATCTCAGGCGCTTGTTGACAAGTTAATCCTTGTTGGGAAAAGCCAATCTTCACGGTCGCTGCGGTAGCCGATTGATGGGTACTTGAACACGAAGTATCGCGCAGACCTACCTCGTCGAAAAGCCCCGTCCTAACGGGATGCGAGGTTACTGCGAAAGCCCGTGCGCTAGCGATTCAAGGTAGGGGCCGTTCCAGCGCCCTATCCGGGGCTCAGTTCGTTTTTTTTTTTTTGCAGCTAAGTTTTTAGTGAAGCTCTCACTGGATTATCGCCGATACGCCAAATTCCACACAGGCCCAGGCAGGCCTCGTGTTTGACCCGGCTGTTTGGCCCTTATCTGTAAAACTCTACCGCCATAGCTGAAAGTTACGAGCTGAAAGGGGAAAGGGATTAGAAGGAGAAGAATTCTTTACGAGTCGTGATGAGTGAGATGAGGTGAGGTGATGAGCGGCAAAAGGAGAGGAGCTTACGGGTGAGTTTTACAGGGCTTGAGGAGAGTGTCATGATTTTGTCGAGACGATGCCAATTGCTGCAGGTAAAGTGCTTCTCCAAAAGTCCCTCTCTTCCAAGTGGAGGAGAAAGTAGAAACCCGGCGGCGATGACGGTTCCATTCGAATCAATCTCAAGGTAGACATGGATGACGTTTGACCGGGGGGGTTTTCACTGAGAGACCCAGTTTTTCAAAGCCACGACAAGGGATGAGGTAGAGAGACCGAACAGCAGAGGAAGGCCTCTCATTTGCTTCAGGGTAGGTAGGTCTTTGTTGTTGCTTGGGTGAGCAACAGGCATGGAGGGAGCCTGTTTTATTGCAGATCAACTGACTGGAATGGAAATGTCTAAGTCAAGAGGAGATTCATTACCACTGAGATCCAAAGGTTGAAATTACCCCTGACTAGTTGTGAAGCATGCTTTGTATCCCCTGAAGGTCAACGCTCATTTGTTTATGTGGTGTGTTGACCACGTAACGTCAACAAATAAATGTTGTACTACGCAGCACAACATCTGTTGAGTGAGGCTGATGCGTTTGGCACTGATGATGACTGGCACTAACTGATCATCGTTTCAAATAAGCAAATAAGTCCTTGTCCACGTCAACTTCATATATTGTCTGTGCCCAGGAGCCAGGTCCAAGTGTCCTCCCTCCATCCATGGTTGGGGCCTGTTCAGTTATAACTTTATAAGGGTCCAATGCGCCCTATGACATCAGAGCAAGCATTTTCCTTGAACTTCAGGCTCAATTGAACGACGCTCCTACCTACAATCGTGCTCAATTTTACTGCCGGTAAAATCTCTTTATATTTGCGTATGTAGTATTGTAGGTGTCATGTCATGTTTTGCGTTTCACGGCAGAATATCGTATTGAATGGGCTGCTGAATGACATTCCAGTACTTGCCCCTACCTAAAACGCTTGTTGGCCTCTTTTGTCAAAGCTCCCAAATCATGTCGTAAGCCGAACACGACTGTGAATATTAGATCTCACTATTTTCACCAGCTCGTTGATCGACTTTGAGTCTAATGCAGCGTTGCGAATCTAGCCATGCCCGAAAAATACTATACAAGATTTAAGGGCTAGCTATCTTGAACCTTTACTAACCATTTATTAAACCAACTACCTGATCTTTGAACTATCCGATACATAAGTAAACCCAGTCTATATACTGATTTGTAAAAGTATTGCGGTGTATGTCATGTAACTTTGAACTTTGATAGAAAGGGAAGCATGATACTTGCTACTCTAGTGAAAGCCTTATCAAGTTGTAACGAGATCAAAGTTTTCGATGAATTTCGAAAGTGTCACGTCACCCCTTTCTCAGTCATTGAGTTTAATCGCGTCTACTTCATAGAGAAATGCTTTTGAATAATGCACTGAACGGCAAACACATATATTAAAACAAGGACAATGATCATGTCTTGATCCCTCCCCAATTGCATCTTTATTTGGATATACCTGTCAAACGTAGAATGACAAGTCTCACTGTGCGCCAGAGTAGACATTTCCTACAAGTAACGTTCTTTCGAAGAGAAAATAGGCCAAATACTGGTTCCCGTAGTCAGAGATCACTTGGCATTACTTCTCTGATCCTCATGTGAATGTACATTTGTCGTCAAGTGCTCAAGTTGTCGACCGTGATGCTTTTCACGAGTTGTTTGTATAGATCATTATGGTAGGTTAGCGGAGCGTATATAACCGAACATGGTCGAAGATCAATATAATCTGCCGAAGATATGTTTCCGTTCAAAAATGACCAGTCGTTGTAGTTAGCATTTCAGAGTTCTGTAATGGGCTTGGATGAATAGACAAGAAGTAGTAGCGAAGATGTTTACTATCATGAAAGAATATTTTTGAGTATGAGCTGTCTTGCGACTTAACTATCTTCAATTATCAACTGATAGGGAAACTCCATGTCGAAGCAGTATCAGAGCTTCATCGTGTTTCAACCAAACGCTGCTTTCATTCTTAATGGTAGAAGCCTTCGCCACTTCAAGATGAACATTCTGAAAAGAGGAACGAGACATGCATCAGACCCTTTGCTATGTCACTCATATGGTAAGTTTGACGAGTAAAAACTCTCACTGTTAAACCCAGTTTGAACCAAAGTTGAATCTCTTAAAAAGGTCAACGAAGATTCTTCGAAACCCCATGCTAAATGCTGAGGCCTACCCTTGAATCTCGTATACTGAATCAAGCCTGCGTTTGGACTTTTCCTCGTTCTTGAGTATATCCTCAATTGCTTCAGTACAACGTACTGTAGTGACAAATATCTGAAATGACGGCCTGCCGCTAGAAGAGAAGGATCGAAACCCTAAGCCGCTGCTGCCAGCCGAGGGTAAGAAAGAAGCGCCCTTTCTGGGCTGGGGGCCAATGAAGGGGGAGAGGAGTAGAGGAGGTTCGGGGGTGGACTGTGGAAGCTAAGATCTTGAACATCGATCCAAGTTTCAACCTCGCCTGCGTACTCTGTAGACATCATGCGTTTGCTATCGTCCCTGATTTGTAAATGCTGTAGCAGATTTCCAACAACATGTGAACCTTGTTGACGCTCAACGCTGTTTACGAAAGGTTACACAACATGGTTACATGGATATCTCTATAGACCATGTGTGCCTTGTTGCTGATCAACCGACAGCATCTTGAAGACTTGATTGTTGATGTAGGAGTGAACTGCTCACAAAGTTGCCCACCAATAACAGCACACAGTATGAGTCCGTCAGGCGCATCCTTCAGTAAGCACTAAACGCTTACTGCTCACTCCCGCGCGGCTCAGCCTTTGCTCAGGACGACTATCCTCTAAAATTCGACCTAAGAGCCATACGACAAGTGTTGCTGACATCTACATAAATAGGACTGTATTCTCTGGAGCGATTTAAAATTTAATTTCTTAATCTCATACTCCAAGCACCAGTTACCACAGACTATTCAGCCTGTTCTCCACCATGGCTACTTCGCTGTTAGAATCTCTAGCCGCAGATGGCAAATACTTCACAGAGACAGGAGATGAAAATGCGAGGCAAAAAATCATAGCCACAGCCAGTGCGCTTATTCAGGAGCTGGAGAACCCTGGAGAGCAGCTGGCGAGAATTGGCTGGGGCGAGCCAACTCGAACTGCTGCTTTTCGAACTGCTTTCGATCTGGGGATCCTTCAGAAACTTGGAGAGGAGCCTCAAGGTAGTGAGCAGCTAGCAGTTGGCACGAGTGCTGATCCTGTATTGGTCGGTATGGCTTTGCGGTCTCTCTCATAATGTTCGTGCTCTTCTGATTAACTACTTGCCAATAGCTCGAACACTAAAGCACTTGGCCGCGAATGGCATCATCAAAGAAGTCGGCCAAGATCGATACACAGGAACACCTTTTTCCATGTCCACTCGAGACCCAACAGTGGAGGGTGGCCTCATCTACAGTTTTGAGGGCATGATTCCAACATTTCAACGTCTACCCGAGTTTCTGGCCAGGACAAACTACCAAGTTCCCAAGGATGCCAACGACTCCCCTGTTCAGTATGGCTTAAGAACCGATAAGCCATTCTTCAGTATTCTTAAAGACAACGCCCGCCTAGGCAAAGCTTTCAATGGCTTCATGACTGGATATGCCCAGGCAAGACCTCGTTGGTTTGAATTTTACCCTCTCCAAGACCGTCTTGGAATCCAGAAATTGGAGGACAATAATGCCCCTTGGCTGGTGGACGTCGGCGGTGGTCTCGGTCATGAGCTGTTGGGCTTGACTTCTGGAGGTGTCGTCCCACCAGGAAAGCTGGTACTGCAAGATCTACCAGCAGTCATCGAAGAAGCCAAAACATCTGGCAACCTCCCCAAGACCATCGAGGCTGTCCCCCACGACTTCTTCAAGCCTCAGCCAACTGAGTACCGAGGCGCACAAGCCTACTTCATGCGTCTTATTCTTCACGACTGGCCTGATGCTGAATGTGCTACCATCTTATCTAACCTACGAGATGCTATGGCTAAGGATCACTCTCGACTCCTCATCAACGAAACTGTCTTGCGAGACGTAGGTGCTCCTTGGCAGCAGACGAGCCTTGACTGGACCATGATGGGCATGTTAGTGAACCGAGAGCGAACCGAGAGCCAGTGGCACAAGCTTCTGGAGGAAGCAGGACTTAAGATCACTGGTATCTTCAACAAGGGCCCTGAGAGTGTTATTGAGGCTATGTTGGTATGAGTGAATTAGGAATGAGATCGTGTGTTTGATGGTATACATAATCTCTTGGAGCTCATCAGATGGCCGGTCACTCTCGCCACAATTTGGCATATATGTCTGAATAGTATATGATTCAACAGTGCCCAGCCTTTTGGCTCTAACTACTGTTGAAGCATCCATACCTTATATATATATTTTTTTATATTTTTATATTTTATTTTAGAGATGGAGAGAGAATGATACCAGAGCTGGCACGATCCACCACCAGAACAGGCCTGCTCTCCTCTTCCTATTCTATCACCCA